>OLKM01000195.1:358916-378916 GCA_900291075.1 Melanogrammus aeglefinus
TTCAATTCACAATTAATTCCTATATGTAAAGCCCTTAATCACTATTACAAGTCTCAAAAGGCCTTAACACAGGCCAAATATTTATTGACACCCCCCTTTACCCAAGCCCCCACAAGGGCAAAAGAAAAAAACTCCCTTGAAAATTAACAAGGAAGAAAAATTCTGGAGAAGAAAACGCATAGTAGGGAGTGCAGGAGTGCAATGGGTGCCATAATTGACATACAGGTAAATACATGCACATCATATTAAAATGGTGATGGGGTTCTGGCCGGTTAACTATGAGGAGAGTCCAGGCATCCAGTCCAGTCACCGCAACACGCTAGAACAGACAGAATAGTGAATTAGAATGGAAAAGTACATAGTGGGAATGTATACTGTATTAACAAAAGCACAAGCAAACAGAGTGGTCTTCACTTCGCATCTGTCGTTTTCACACTCCTATGTTCCAAATGCAAGATTGTAGAGGTGCGTTTTGAGCTTTCCTTTGAATAGCTCCACAGAGTCAGCTTCCCTGATCACTGGTGGCAGCCTATTCCATAGGAAGGGGGCTCGATAGGCAAACGCTCTCTGTCCAGCCGATTTCTTTTTAACCTTTGGCAGTGAAAGAAGGCCAGCTCCCGAAGACCGGAGGGACCGAGAAGGACTATAAGGAATGATGAGGTCCTTCAGGTAAGATGGAGATAATCCATGCAAGGCTTTATAGGTTAGCAGTAGCACCTTAAAGTCTGATCTGAAAGTTATTGGTAGCCAGTGCAGAGAGGCGAGAATAGGTGTGATATGATCAACCCTACCTGCAGCAGTCTAGCTGCAGCATTCTGTAACAAGCTGTTGACTTTTTGTGTTGTAGAAGTTCGGTAATCCCAGAGAACAGTGCATTTGCAATAATCCAGTCTTGGATGAAATTAATGCATGAATCAGTGTCTCTGCATCTGCTGCAGATAACATTGGTCTGATTCTTTGCAATGTTTCTCAGATGGAAAAAGGCAATTCTAGTTATATACTTCTAACTTCTGTTGGTCAAATACTTCTGTTGGTCAAAGCATAGTTGAGGGTCAAACAGGACACCAAGATTTTTGGCAGACGCACTCTGTGGAATGGCAAGGCCATCCAACCACAGTGAGACATCCTCAAACTCTCTCCGGTCCAGCTTTGAGCCGATAATTATCAGCTCTGGCTTCCCGGTGTTAAGCTGTAGGAAGTTTTGTGACATCCAGCCTTCACCACGCACAGCCAGACCAGGACTCAAACCCTCTGGATTTGGGCCGAGTCCCCAAGAATCTACAGGAATGAAGAAGCTGGGTGTCATCCACGTAGCAGGAAACTAATTCCGAAGCTGCGGATAACGTCACCCAAAGGAAGCATGTAGATCACAAAAAGTAATGGACCAGGGGCTGACCCTTGTGGGACGCCAAAGCGTAATTTGCAGTGCTGGGTTCTATCTGTGAGGTACGATTCAAGCCAACCAAGAGCCGTACCCCCGAAACCAACATAGTGCTCAAGACGGTGAAGAAGAGTGCTGTGGTCGATTGTGTCAAACGCAGCGCTTAGGTCCAGCAGCACAAGCATTGAGGTTGTATTTTTATCCAAAGCAAGAAGGATGTCATTTACAACTCTTGACATAACAGCAGTTTCAGTCAAGTGGAAATTCCTGAACCCTGACTGGAAAGGTTCGAAGAGATTGTTCCTCGTCAGATAATCAACGATTTGCTTTGCTACAATCCCTTCCTGTACCTTGGACCGGAAGGGTAGGTTCGATATAGGCCGATAGTTCCTGACTAGTTCAGGATCTAGGCCAGGCTTTATGAGTAGCGGTTTAATCACCGCAGCCTTGAATTGGAGGGAACAATTCCTGTTGAAAGTGAGAGATTCATAAGCGAGAGGATCGCAGGCCCCACCGTGGGAAGAAGTTCCTTGAGAACCCTGGAAGGGAGAGGATCCAACATACAGGTTGTTGGCTTCGATGCCTTTATCACCCTTTCAAGTTCCACCAGGGGAATTGCCTTGAACTCCAGGAGAGTTGCGTCAGAGTTCCCCATCCTACTGGGCAGGACCCCATCCTGCCCCGCAGGATGTGTAGGACAAGCCGCACAGCAAGCATCAATTTCCTCTAATTGATTGAATCTTATTCTCAAAGAAATCCATGAATTCACCTGCCACGATCGAGGAGTCTACGGTCTGAGTCTGACTGTTTCTGAGTCAGACTCTTCACCGTGTCAAAAAGAAACTTGGGATTGTTTCTATTCAAGTTGATGATACTGAAAAAGTAGGTGTTCCTGGCAATAGTCAGCGCACCCTTATAGGTGAGCAGACTGTTGTGCCATGCAAGATGAAAGACCTCAAGTTTAGTTGAAGCGCCATTTGTGTTTCAAGGATACCTGCAGCTTCGCTTCCAGTGCGCATTTCTGCATTTAAACCAGGGAGCTGTTTTTTTTGTTTGTTTTTTAATTACGAGCGGAGCAACTGAATCAATGGCAGCAGACAAGGCAATGTTGAGGTCAACAGTGAGGCACTCCACAGAACCACTATAGTTACAAAGAGGTGCAAGTGAACCGGGTAACTTATCTGCCATAGCTGTAATAGTTGCAGGTGTGATGGGGCGACAGCTGACAGCTTGCTGATCGTCACAGGGGCAGGATATCTCCAACTGGAAAGTGAGCAAAAAGTGGTCTGATAAAACTGAGGTGAAGGAAGAGACCACTAGCTGTGAAATGTCTACACCACGGGTCAAAACGAGATCCAGCGTGTTTCCACCGATGTGGGTTGGGTGCTGGACGAGCTGTTTGAAGCCAAGTGTACATGTATCTGTAATGGACAGAAAAGCCCTTGCAAGGGCATCAGATGGGTTATTCACATAGATGTTGAAATCCCCAATAAGCAAAATATTGTCTGTTTTATGTTAGGCGATGCGGAACCCAAGAGCAGACAGAGCCGATGTTGAAGGGAATAACAAAAGGGTTTATTGAACAACGTGGGAAGCAGGTAGTGGATGAGGAAACCGAGGGAAGAGCGATTTGGGCAGCTGGAGTGAGCGATCCGGGTAACTGCGGGCAGAGAAACAAAAGTTAGATGTGGTCTAACAGCACAAAGAGGCTAGAATTAGAGCACGAGGTAGCTAGTTACACTGGAGCCAGGTACGTATAGTTACCACGGTAGTGCGTAGTACGATCTGGCGCCGACAGCCGGGAATCCAAGGGTTTACAAAGGGGGTTGATTGGGGAAGGAGACCAGGTGAGCATGATTGCAGATGAGGACCAGGTGTGAGGTGAGACAGACAGGGGGAGTTGAAGACCAGGAGGTGGGAAACACAGCAGACTGTTGTGACCACAATAGTCTGAATATGTAGCCAGATCAGCTGCAAAATCAGAAAACTCATCAACCAAAAGTGAATACGGTCCTGGGGGACGGCATACTACAGCTAAAACGAAAGAGTCTGGAACTCCTTTCGCTTCTCGGGGAGCTGAGGTGCAGAACGCAAGCACCTCAAAGGATCTGAATATATATCTATTCTTTGACTTTAAATTAAGCTTAGAATTAGATATCAGGGCTACTCCACCACCTTTCTTAACTTCTCTAGATACTTGGGTGCTAACATAATTGGGTGGAGTAGCTTCGTTTAGGGCTAGAAACTCATCTGGTTTTAACCAGGTTTCACGAAGGCCCAGTATGTCGATCTGGAAATGGAAAGTGCTTGTTAACAGATTGCAAGCCACACGGATAATGCAAACCTTGATTATTATGTAATTTGTCACGATGATGAAAGTCTTGGATGAGGCCTTCATATAAACAAGCATGATGATTAACAGATCAATGTGGCGCTAGACATCTGTGTGCTGTTATTTTACAATATGATACATTACTGATGGAGAGGATGATGATGATGGTGCAAGTACAGCCCTCCAGTGTCATTCCAGACTACTTGTCCCCCTCCACCTAGTAGTTCATACCGACTATCACAAGGTTATACCAAACTAGTGTAGGCAGAGGAAGACAAGAGAGTCTAGCTGCAGACGTCCACCCACACGCTTCAGACATCCACCCACACAAACTTCCGCTGCAGACATACACGCACAGAAACATCCACGAGCACATCGGAAATCAGAAAATAAAATAAAAATCGGGCGTTACGTAGGCCTAATGTGTTTACATAAATTAACGTAATAAATTACGGTATAAAAACGGATAAACGCTTCCAGTTTTGGACGGAAGACTTGACACTCGCTGTTGAGTTTAAGCTGGAGCTTATGGCTTTTCTCTTTCTGTAAATATACACACCTTATTCAGAATTCTTAATTCAGAATTCCTTCTGTGTTTACTGCAATCATCTCAATTTAATATTTGATAGGACACAAACTGATACTCGTATTGTAAAGCTGAAGGGCATTAGAGATTGAGGCTAATAATTATTTTAAATACAGCAACTATGTATGAGTGGACAGGAATAACTTTCAGATCAGACTTTAAGGTGCTACTGCTGACCTATAAAGCCTTGCATGGATTATCTCCATCCTACCTGAAGGACCTGATCATTCCTTATAGTCCTTCTCGGACTCTCCGGTCTTCGGGAGCTGGCTTGCTTTCACTGCCAAAGGTTAAAAAGAAATCAGCTGGACAGAGAGCGTTTGCCTTTCGAGCCCCCTTCCTATGGAATAGGCTGCCCTCAGTCATCAGGGAAGCTGACTCTGTGGAGCTATTCAAAGGAAAGCTCAAAAACGCACCCTCTACAATCTTGCATTTGGATCATAGGAGTGTGAAAACAGATGTGAAGGTGAAGACTACTCTGTTTTGCTTGTGCTTTTTGTTATTGCAGTATACATTCCCACTATGTACTTTTCCGTTCTAATTCACCAATTCTGTTTGTTTCTAGTGTGTTTGCGGTGACTGGACTGGATGCCTGGACTCTCCTCATGGACAAACCGGCCAGAACTCCATCACCATTTCAATATGATGTGCATGGTATTTACCTGTATGTCAATTATGGCACCCATTGCCACTCCTGACCATTCCCTGGAAGAAGGGATCCCCTGCTAATGCGTTTCTTCTCAAGATTTCTTCCTTGCTAATTTCAAGGGAGTTTTTTCTTGCCCGTGCGGGGGTTTGGGTAAAGGGGGGTGTCATAAATATTGGCCTGTTAAGCCCTTTGAGACTGTAATGGTGATTAAGGGCTATACAAATAAAATTGAATTGAATTGAATTGAATTGAATAGTTAGAACAATTCCTCTATAGCTTTTCCTTTTCTGAGATATTTATATTAAGTCTAGTTATGTTACATTCTGCTGTCTTAATATCATAAGGTTGGACTGCACTCCAACATATTTATCATGTTATTTGCACCTTAGCTCTGTGTGTAACCAAAGTGAATAATTAAAGTTATAAAAAAATCAAAACATTGTAAACGTTTTAACACTTTATTCAGAAGCGCGTCATACACTCAACAGACTCAACCAAACTCAGAACCTCCACACACACACACACACACACACACACACACACACACACACACACACACACACACACACACACACACACACACACACACACACACACACACACACACACACACACACACACACACACACACACACACACACACACACACAGCAATGTCAATGAGTGTCCACCCAGCGACCCAGGAACATGGTGTTGACTTGAAGATCCTCCTCAGCTGCCATGTTAAGGAAGACCTCCATGTCTTTTTGAAAATCAAAAGTGACTTCTGGCTTTGAAACATTGTTAAAAAACGAGTGATGCATCTACAAAAGACGGAAAAAAATGTTAAAATTGATGATGTAATTGTAGAAAAAACTAAGATCAAAGACGATAAATTCTCACAGCACAGCAAACTATGTAAAGGTCGGTAATTCAGTAGTCGTGGTCTACACGAAACAGGCTGAAAAAGGGAAAAACGTAATGTTTATTAGGGGTGTGCAGCAATTATTGTCTCTTCAGAGCATCAACTTTATCTATTATTGGCATATAGTTAATAATAAAATATATTTCTACCTCATACTGTACTTACTTGATCTGTTTCTCTCCGTCATACGTTTTACGAAGTGTCCGAGCCCCAGCACCCTATTGACTGGGGGACATTGAACGTTTAGAATCTGAGACAGGATATTGGCTATAACAGTAATTGATCTGTTTTATTACATTTTTCATCTCTTTACCCCTTTTAACTGAACTAAGTGTTATGATCTCTTAGTTATAAACAGATTGTATGAATTAAACAGGCAGATCGAATATTTAAAGATCAGATTTTGTCTATTGAATGATATCACACTTCTCAGCCACCGCAGCGGAGATGAACAGCTGATAGTTGCAACTCTGGTTAAAGCAGAACGAGCTGCGTCAATTCAATTCGTGCTCATTATTTTATCACAACTTTTATCACAACTCTGTTTTGGTCAACAGATGACTGTCAAAAGTCAACATCTTAAAAACGTTTGACACTCGCTGTAGCTGCTCTCGAACTTGTTCTTCTGGTCAGATTAAAACGTAACGCTTCAACTGATGTTCGTCGTTTCTTTATTGCTTTTCTTCGCAGTTTCAATCACCAAAAACATATATCTTCTAACACGTCGAACACCGTGAAAAACGTGTGAGCCTTCCAACCAGAAATTCAGGAGTTGCTGTCATTGTTTCATTAATTAAATCGCTGCTCTCGCACACCTAGCTCTGAAAGCAGCGTAGCACCAAAAGACTGTGTCATTAGGCTGATCACATGAGAATTTAAATTAAATGCAGCTCAACAGTTTGGCTGGTAGGGGTCAGTATTATTGTAACCTTTTTTTACACGAAATGAATAATATTCACGTTCCATAATAATAACAACATAACAAATACATACTTTTAAGGCTTAAAGAAAGAAAATAGGCCTACATGCATGGTTTCAGCGACAGCTACACTCGCAACACTTCTACAAATCTGTAAAATCGTTTAATAAGACCGACTATAGGCTACAGAACGTTTACAAAAAACATTTGCCTATCTTGCAAAAATGAAACCTCTAGCGTCAGTGTGGATTAAAACAACAAATGCTTCATGTTGGTGTAACGTTTGGCTATTTATTTATTGAAAAAATCTAAACTTAATAAAACTAATAGATCGGTAAAGAAATGCAAGTCTCGTGCATTTATATCGCTGTTTTGAATAGTCACCTACCGCTACCATAGCCTCCAAGTGCAGCTGAACTGAACGTGTCATAGCTTTGTGCAGTCCAGTCCCTTTCGCACGTTGGCAATAGAATTTTCAACTCGCGCTTGCGCGATGCAAAACGACATATATATTTTTTTTTTTGCAATTTCCGGTGTGCTGGTAGATGTTTCTGTGGGTGGATGTCTGCAGCGGAAAATCGTGTGGATGTTGGTCTCCAAAATGTCAAAATAGATGACTGTATGGAACAACACTGAAGGTCACGTAATCATTATGTCGTCATAGGTACTCAGAAGGTCAGCATAAGGTCATCATCAGGTACTCACGAGGTCAGCATAAGGTCACCATTAGGTCACGTTGGTACTCTTAAGGTCAAAATTAGGTCATCACTGTTAGGGACTCATTAGGTCATCATTAGGTCTCTAGGTCATCATTGATCATCGTTCACCCTCCATGTCGGATAGTTCAATCTGAAGCTGTTGCAGAATAAAAAAATAAAGACATAAACCAGAACATTGGTACACATTAGGTAGGCCTACTCATGATGAACTTATCAGGTAGCATACTTCTTCATTTAATGATCTGCAAAACAACAACAACAACAACAACAACAACAACAACAACAACAACAACAACAACAACAACAACAACAACAACAACAACAACAACGGGGATCACGTTTCTATACACAGCTTTTAGTGAACTGGCTGTCTGCCACTCTTTGTGACAGGGGTGGATTTGAAAGGGATTTTAATAAAGGCCATATCCCCAGTGAATCAATCGGGGGGGGGTTTCTGTTGACGGCCCCCGCCTGGTTGTTGAACACACACTGACAAGCAGCTTCCTGCTTGGAGAAACAACCTCGCACACACACACACACACACACACACACACACACACACACACACACACACACACACACACACACACACACACACACACACACACACACACACACACACGCGCACACACACACACACACACACACACACACACACACACACACACACACACACACACACACACACACACACACACACACACACACACACACACACACACACTCACAACCAGCTCCCTGCTTTGAGAAATGTCATCAGATGCAGGTCTTTCATTCTATTTCCTATTTTTTTTTGTTTGTCAAGCGCTTCTCGTTGGTTTTTCTCCAACGCAGTTTCAGTTGCATTCGATTCGTTTTGTCAACTCGTTTTAACCTTTGTGCCTCGCGTTAGTTTTTCTGATTTTAATTATTCACCGTCGTGAAGCACACGACGCCTTTGCGGCACTTATAAGCCAGCATATCGAAAGGTGCTAAAAGAGCTGTCTAGCACAGTCAGTTTCAGTCTTAACTCTGACACGAAACTATTACTTGTTAATTCCGGATTCATGTAAAGACAAACCAAAACTATCTGAAGATTGTACCACATATTTCCAACGATCTTGCTTAACTAATCTTCCTTAAAATATCTATGCAAATATAAAGAGTAAGTTGAGATCATGTGGCTACAGTCAGAGAACACTGCAGCATTATTTTAAAGGACCCACAGATGCTGACAGACCATATGTGTCTGACCTGCCCGTGGAGACAGACGAGGCCTCTGGTTAAGATTGTGGACCAACACAAGAACTGTCAATGGCTGCCCGTGCTTATACACCAATGTGCCACACTTTAGGGTTTAGTTGACATGCATGAGTGCAAGAGCCGGCCCAATATCATCCAGGTGCAGCCCCGGAGCTTGGCACTGTGGTGTGGCAACAGCACTGTGATCTAAACATGACGTGACCACGGCCTCGAGCTTGGTTCATACAGCGATCTGACGCGTGGGACAAGCGTGCAAACTACGTGTAGAATTGTAGCTAAGCCTAAAGGGTTTATTTAAGGCACAACGGTGGCTATAAATTCCATGGCAATGCGTAAACTGTTTGCTCACAAACTGCGGATCACGGCGACTATTAAGATGTATGGATAAATATGTAGAAATGAAGTAGTTTCTGTCTCCAATTATGTTCCAATGCAGACAACAGGATATTTTTTGCTGAGCTTTGGAGTATGAACTGAGCATTTGCCTGTGGTTTTAGTTTTTTTTTTCCCTAAAAACGGCTTTGGAACTGTTTTCGCAGGCACAACGTTTGAAGTGGATGCAGTTCAGACTGTGCAGCCATCTCTCAGCCATCATTACAACCAGTAGACAGTAGACGTGAGATCTCATACATGAGAAGAGGCTCAGCTTCGTCTCAAAGTGAGGCCTATAAAACATAGGCTGAGCTGCACTGCAAAGCAGCCTACGCACGAGTGGAAATATGTTTTGCCTGGTTATGTCGCGAGTGACGCCTGCCTGAATATCTGATTGTGGTCGTCTAACACTAGACTCATTTCCTTTTTTTCTGTTTCTGAAATGCTCTCAGGAGATTCAGACACACGTGACGTGTGTCTGAATGACGTGTGAATTGTTACTCTGGTCGGATTCATCCCCTGGGTTAGACGGATCCTGCACACTGAGGGGTTCACTGGTAAGTAGGCCTATTTCTTTCTTGTTACTTGGGTGGAGTTTTTAAAAGCTGAACTGTTTCAGTTCACTTTTACTGAAGCATAACCTCTGAACTCTAAGGTCAGAAGGGATTGTATTATTTAAGTGTGGATCTATGCAGTGTGTATTTATACAGTGTATCTCACTATTTGTGGAAATAAAAATGCTAATATTTTCAAATTCCTCAAATGAGGGATAATGTAAAGCACAATCAGAAAAGAATTACCACATGAGCGCTATTTTATAAGTCAACTTTAATTGGCTCGATATTTTTTTGTGTGTGTATCATCACAAACAAACATCATGCATTGCCCACACACATGCTCACACACAAATTATGAATGCAATGTGAAGCCATCAGTGTTAAGCAGTCACTTATGGGGTCAGACGAAAATAACAATAGCTTATAAAAACGGTATAACCCCAAAGGAACTTCCAGAAGCAGAACCGTGACTCAACGATGACGACAATCTGTCAGAATCCACACCAACTCCACGTGCACCGTGGAAGTACTCCAGGCGGTCGCCTACACCCCGCTCTTCATTCTGGGCCTGCTGCTGAACGCCACGGCTCTGTGGCTCTTCGTCAGACGACGTCACTCGTGGACCGACACACATGTCTACATGCTCAACCTCACCGTCGCCGACCTTGCCCTCATTGTCTTCCTCCCCTTCAGGATCGTCGACGCTTTCCACTGTTTGAGCAAAGAAACCGGCCTGTGCACGTTCCTCATCTCGGTCCACTACGTCAACATGTACGCCAGCATCCTGACCACTACGGCCCTCAGCGTGCATCGCTTCCTAATGGTCAGGTTCCCTCACAGATACAGAAGGGGCACCAAACATAGGGCCGCTGTCGTTTGTTTGTTCATTTGGGTGTTTGTTATAGCAGTGTGTGTCGGGTTCAAATGGGATAACTACCCTGAAAATCTGTCGACGTGTTTTGAAAGGTGTAAACAACGAACCGATCCGAAAGTCTTTCCTCGCAGTGCTGGAAACTTCAGGCTTTCTTGTTCCACTATTGATCGTTGTCTTTTGCTCGAGCCAGGTAATATGGATCCTGATGAAGGCCAACGATAACTCTAGGGAGAAGAAAAGTATTGTTGGCATAGTAACAGCTAACATGGTTGTATTTATTTGCTGTTATACACCCATACATGCAAGCTTTCTTGTGAGCTACTTTAGGGATCAACATGAGAGCTGTCGGGCTACGTCCATGATGGCAGGCGACATTTTGCTCCTATCTGAATGGATCGCTACCACAAACTGCTGTTTGGATTCAGTAAGTTACTACTTTCTGTTTAAATCTTTGTCGTCGAGAGGAAATGAAATTGCTAGTTAAAACTAGAATGCAAGTTTCATTCCAAGTGTAGCTAGCTTTATGTAGATGTTCAGAACGTGTTCATTATGTTTTTTACGCCTTTTTGTAACTGTTATATATGGCTTGCATATAAATGTACATGTTTATTAGAGCATCTCAATAAAAATATGATTATAAAATACGATTTTTGTGGTCATGTCTCTTTGTACACACACACACACACACACACACACACACACACACACACACACACACACACACACACACAACACACACACAACACACACACACACAACACACACACACACCACACACACACACACACACACACACACACACACACACACACACACACACACACACACACACACACACACACAAGGATATTTGAAGAGATGATATTTCACATATATTCATTCTTTAGTTGACCAAATTTGTCTTGTGTGATGTTCAAAAGCATATCATCAAATAAAGAGCAAGTGGTATTCTTATATTTCCATTATTATTAGCCTATTATTGGAAATATTATTGATTCCATAATTAAATCAAATAGAAAATATGCTTGAGCGTCAGGCCGTCGGTAATCTTAAATCAAAAAAACACGGACATGTTTGGACCTGGAAGCTTGCAAGCGAATCCAGAATCAATCAGAAACACCGTTCAGCACACTCTGGTGGCGGGAAAAATCAAATTCAGAAACACCGTTCAGCACACTCTGGTGGCGGGAAAAATAAAGGGCTCAACGAACATATAAATAGGCCCACAGAATCTAACAGCAACCAGTTAAGAAAGCATTTGTGTTCATCAGCAATTCAAGTCCCACATCCTTAACTTGTTAATTACCTGTCGTGGGATCTTTTTAAAATGTAAATAAGGTCTGTATGCCATCTTGGTCAGCATCTTATGAGTGGCCATTGTCTTAGTCACAGTATGTTAAGTCAGAGTAAAAATTATACCATTAACCATCCATGATGGGTCGAAAATGTGCTCAAAACTATACAAAATAAGATAAGATTTGTTTTCTGGAGGGAAAGTGTAAGTAGAATATGGTTCACAAATATGGTCAGACCAAAGTACAGAAAAGTAAATACCCGGGTTTTCAGGGTAGCTTTAGTTTAAAAGAGCTAAAGCCCTGGAAAGGAGGGTATGAGCAATGGAGAACCAGAAAAGTCGATTTTGCTAAATAGTAAGTGGAAGCGATGTTGAGGAAGTGAGCGTTGCAAGTTCTGGTAGGACACTCAAATCTAGCCCTAACCCTATCAGCTGACAGCTTAACATGTTCCAATCATACCCAAGAACACTGATTGTCTGTTAATTAAAGGCCTTCCAATTCACAGTACTGAGCTGGATTTGCCCCAACACCAGTCAGGCTCCACCTGTTTTGATTTTGTTCTGTATGAATGTAACTTACATGGGTTGAGATGTACCTCATGGGGATGTTCCTTGTTGTCCACTGTTGGTAGGCTCTTTCTGACATCTGCTCATGCTTTGAATCCTACAGCAGGGAGCACAATACAAGTGAACCATACAGCCAAACTAAAGTGTGTTACCACTTAACTCAACAAACGGTTAAATCTGACATGAGGGAATTTTGACAAAACTGAATAGAGTAGAGTTCCTCCCAGTTGAAAGATCTGCGGTGAGTCAGTTCTTTGTCTCGTAGATCATACAGTCGTAAATGTAATGTACAGGCTTATGTTCTGAAGATTGTTCTCAGGAAAAGTTCGAAGGAAGGCAGTTAGAGAAGGAAGTCAAATGTTGAAGCACGTAGAATGGTTCGGTTCAAGCAAGCATTGTGCCTTGCCTTTGTATCTGACAGAAGAGAGACAAAGATGGTTTCAGGTTCCCAACAGAATCTGTGGGCCCATGGGTTGCAGGCTACAGCTTTAGGGGAGATTAACGATTGGCTATGAAGGGAGGATGGAAGTCAGTTCTCTCCCTGTGAGGTACAGTAGCCGCTGAGGCCTGGTGCGCATGCAGGAATAAAAACAGGGTTTGATTCCATATTACAGTCAGCGATGCAATGCAATACACCAATTCGACCAGAAGTGAACCTGACAAGACACTGTGATTGGAGGATCTAATGACAGAGCTGTATTATTATAGAATAAAACAGTTCAACAAGTGAGCTCATATTGTTCTTAACCCGTCAGTATTTTGTCCACCAGTTCTGCTAATGTGAGGCGCTGCTCGTTGACATGTGGTCTGAAAGGTTAAAGGTCCCATGGCATGCTACTTTATGGATGCTTTAATATAGATTTTAGTGGGCCCCTAACACAGTATTTGAAGACGTTCCCGAAATTCAGCCCTGGTGCAGAGTTACAGCCACTTCGAGTCGCACATTGAGGTTTCCCCAAATGTGCCGTTTCGGTGTCTGTAGCTTTAATGCAAATGAGGAGGAGAGAGGCGGGTCAAGGAGGAGGGTGGGGGTGTGGCCCTGAGCAGCTTGCTGCCACGCCACGGTACCATGCGCTCTGTTTACAGTGGATGTATCGCAATGGCGAGGCGCACACAACTTTTGGCTGTGTTCTATAAATATTTTAGAACACTCCGGGTTCTTCGGCGGGAGTCCTGAAGCTCTATGTCTAAATAATATCATACTATACATAGATATCTTTATCATATAATAATATATATTATCATCGCCAAAAGATGTGCGGTGGGGGTGCTTTGCAGCGGTGGTGCTTTGCAGCGGTGGTGCTTTGCGGTGTTGGTGCATCGTGGCAGCGGGTTCATGTACTTCAGGGAGTCAAATCCAAAGTTCCTTTCCCACAATTCCTTCTCAACCATGGCTGAGATAACCCCCACTACAGTCTCTTTGTGGAAATACAAGAGACGTCAGAAAACCGACGTGTTATGCGCCATAACACCAACAGCAGAAGCAGGTTATCCAAATGGCAAAGAAGTGTACAACACTTGCGTTACAGTAGGTGTAATCACGCACACACATGTGGCGCCCGCACGGTCATAGCTCATTGTCTCATTGGCAGATCAAATTCTCTGGGCGGGCAAGGCAGAGATAGGGGAGGTAGCTTGGCCCCTTATGACGACATATGGGGCCACATTCCAAATCAGCGCACCTGAGGTTCAATTTTTTCAAAGGCGAGCAGGATACCTAGTGCTCGTTTTACACCGAACGCAAGTTTTAGCCACTGGGGGACCATAGGCAGAAAACCTCATAAAGTGGGATTTGCATACCATGGGACCTTTAATCAGAATATCCTGCTGTATTTTCAAAACATGTTATTGCTGGCCCGCCCACACTAATACAATGATTTATTAGTTTGTCTTCCATAAGTACCAGCATGCAGTAAAGACACAATTGCTGTGTTATTTAATTTAGTTAGATTTTATGGTATTAGCTTGTAATTCTCAAAACATAAATCACATTGGATGGTTTCCCCTTACTCGCGCTGGTCGTTTATAGCAGAAGGACAATCAGGTATCCTTTACACTGATGGCAGATATGTGTTTGGAGCTGTGGACAATGCCTCCTGCTGAGGGGTTTGGGTTAGGGTGTTGCTAAAGGCGGCAACTGGCCAGTGAAACTGAAATTGACTTGACTTGAATAGACATGACATGACTTGAATTGGGCTGATCATTGGGATTTCTGTTTGGCAGTGTCCCTCTTAGAAATGGTCTACAATATTCCTTTTATAGCATAATGGGCTGCACTTGGTGGTAATTACCACGTGTCAAAGTGGTATATGTTGAGGATTCTTTTAATTCCGTAAATTTATATTGGGATTCTTTTTTCTCTTCTTATGGACACAATTACTTATATTTCATATACTTTTTATGCTCTCTTATGCAAAGAAAACACCCCTATTTTCCTTCCAATGATTGTATAAGTAGATTGATTTGTAGCACACACAACACATGCAGAGCTTTCACACACAGTATCATCTCATGTATTGTTATGACTGATCATTACCTTTCGTTTCTCGTTTTCCGGAAGTGTCCCCATGTAACAACGAAGATGCTACATCGCAAAAGCTCTGCTTATGGAGGTCATGAAGCAATCCCAAGCAATATGAGGTAACGGGACACACTTTTAAAATAAAGAGACCCTAGGCTTATCTCTGTAGATTGACTGTGGCATCAGCAATGTAAACGACCGCCCACTGAGAGCTCAGTAATGGTAGTTCTCCTCCGGTGAACCACGTGCTAGCAACCTCTGCCTCCAGGAGACAGACGACGGCAACAGGTTCACATGGTGCTCAGCAGCAGGGTCCTCTCACAATCCATACTGGTAAACGACTGTTTCCAGTTTGTCCAACATGTGTTGTAATCCACGTATAGACATTGCCCCAAGTACTTTTATAGTGAGATGTTTTATTAACATTTTCTTAATGATGTATACAAATACCTTATATAGAATCAAAGGGTGGAATGTGGTAGAAAATATAGTATTTGTGAGTGACGCTCGACTTAACTCGTAAATGACCTGTTGGTGGGGAGCTATGAAAAACACAAATTAGGTCCATCGGTCAGCATCCTACATTGCCATTGTCTAAAGGCTTCAACATTGTGTCTCAGTCAGCCTTCATTGAAAAACTTCTATGCTGAATGCATCCAAACATCCCATGTTTGCAGACTGACCATATTTATTCTTTCATCCCCCTCTGAAAAGCAGTTTGAGAGAACGCTGAGGCGAGCTGCCGAAGGACCTGTTGCGTGCTCTCTCTCGTTCAGCTGAATCCAACCGACTACAACGTTCTTCTGTAATAAGACGTTTCAAACGTTTTGCTCTCGCAATGTCATTTGCGCACCACAACGTCCTTTCAATAGCTTACACACAATTAGACAACATCAACAGTCGGTAATATAATGCCATTTAATAGCAGTTCCCCAGGGATAAACAGTTATTATAACAGCGGTGTCTTAGCAACTGCAAAAAAATCAGCAGGCATCAGTCAAGTGAAAAGGCTCAGGCCTGCAACCCTCTACTACGCTAACATCAGGAAAACGACTGGGCTCGCTCAGCCAGTCAAGCTACTACTGTAGAACTCACGTCTCATGAACAACAGCATCAAAAACAAAACACACAACACACACACTCACACACACACACACACACACCCCCCACTCGTCAAATCACAGTCCCGTTCCGAATCCATGAGTAAAACTCTCACCTTCCTCTTGAATATGTACAGTATTTACATAGAAGGTACAGTGCAGCTCCTCTCCCAAAACAAGAAATCGGTTTGTGCTTTTGCTTGTTTAATCCACAGTAGGGCCTAGAGTCTAAACGTGATCGTGAATAGAATCATTCAATACATTCACTCACATACAGTTGTATTCAAGATCCTCCAGAATGGCAGTTTTTTGGCAATGACAGACGATCAGTGAAAAGACTGAACAAAACATGACAAGTTATGTTAAAGATATGGAAATAGAAACATATTTCACCCCAACAAACAAGCAAACCTGGCGATGCATTAGAATGCGTGTTTAGATTTGAAGGTCTGCCCATGAACCACTTTTATTGTTACAAGTCTCTGGAAAACACACAACAATTCATTTATTGGATATCCGAGAATACATTACGTTATGATAATATACATGTTTAAGGAAAGAAGTGATATCCATACATACATATTTACAATACAAATCGGCTCTGTGCCATTGCATTACAAAGTAGCTTAAAAACAGATCTTCAAATTCTGTACTTAGCATTCAAGGTCAGTTACATTGAGATGGTTGAAGCGTGTACATTTTTTCGAAACCGTTAAGGCAACCAAAAAATAAATAACATTCAGAGTGAAAGAAGTTGAGGCAAGGTGTGTCCGCACATCTTAAGACAGACGAGTAAGGAATACTGTTAACTGAAATTACTTTAATGGCACTTAAAAAAATAAAATCGTTATTCTGTTTATTTTTTTTGCTTGATTTATCAGGCAACAGTATGTCCTTCAACGCTTTTGGCCCAGTCAGAGGAGGAAAATACGGTAGACACTTTTAAGTAAATTGTTTTTCAAAAACACAATCTGTACCTAGGAAGAGGTGCACGGTTGTTCTGAACCTGCAGAGAGAACCATGTTCTCTCTGCAGGTTCTAAAGGGCGTCCAGTCCTCTTGTCTGAAGGCAGAAGGTCTCCTAGTCACTCTTCGTCTGATTGGCCCTCGTACAAGTCAACAACAACCCGGTCAATCCCGGTCTGAGGAACAAACAGGGTACTCAGTGTGGTTAGTTATAATAAATAATGTGTCAGTGATTCCTGTTCTGGTTTGTTTAAATCATAATAATACTACGTCGCCCCTCGTGTTTTTCGAGAAGCTGAAATACATTATTATTACAATTTCCTCCCACACAGACAACATGCTGTTAAAGGTGTCCCTTACGTGGCTGTGGGCACTTTGATGGGCCACCTAGGATCTCCCCAGGTTGCTAGGGAAATTCCCATTAGCCCCGGTTGGCCTTGAGCTATTCCAGGCTTTTCTAATGGTCATGATTTTCAATTTTCACTTGATACAATGCTCCCGTCATGTGACCTTGGAGGGAGGGGGGCTATGAGGAGTTTGGGGTGGTGTTTCTCATCGATGATGCTGTTTATTTTAAGTTTATGTGTGAATCATCTGTGTGTGTGTGTGTGTGTGTGTGTGTGTGTGTGTGTGTGTGTGTGTGTGTGTGTGTGTGTGTGTGTGTGTGTGTGTGTGTGTGTGTGTGTGTGTGTGTGTGTGTGTACGTGGGTGGGTGGGTGCATGTGCTGAAATGACGTTTAAAAAATATAGTTTATTAATACATGGTTTTACCTGCTCTATATATACTCCAACCTTCCTCCTTTCATTATTTCTTTCTTCCTCTTTTCTCCACCACAGCCAGTCAGTGTCAAGGCCTCTCTATCGTCCTCTTTCTATCCAATTGCAGCCTCTCTATCCTGGTCGCTCTATCCAATTGCGGCCTGAATATTTATACTGCAGTAGTCCCACTCAATGTTCTTCTGCTGATCTTAATGGTCATTAAAAGTGGTGAATAGAGGAAGAGAGAGAGAGGAAGGAGAGAGAGTGGCCGAGAGAGCGAGAGAAAGAGGGAGAGGAAGAGAAAGAGGGCGAGAGAGAGGGAGAGAGAGAGAGAGGGCGAGAGAGAGAGAGAGAGGGCGAGAGAGAGACGAGAGAGAGAGAGAGAGGGCGAGAGAGAGACTGAGAGAGAGTGAGAGTGAGAGTGAGAGGAGAGAGAGAGAGAGAGACACACACACACACACACACACACACACACACACACACACACACACACACACACACACACACACACACACACACACACACACACACACACACACACACACACACACACACACAGGGAGAGAAACAGGGAGAAAGAGGGAGAGAAGAGAGATGGAGAGAGATAGAGAGAGTGAGAGTTGACGGACGGAATACAAAGAAGAGAGATGGACACAAACACACACACACAAGAAAGCTGTGTGTCATTACAGTGAACGTAGGGCTGGCAGAAATAATGCTGACATTTAAAGTTGCCCACTCCCTCCACTAAGGTGAGTTATGACCCTGCGTCCCAGAGAGAGAGAGAGAGAGAGAGAGAGAGAAGAGAGAAGATAGAGAAGAGGAGAGAGAGAGGAGAGAGAGGAGAGAGAGAGAGAGAGAGAGAGAGAGAGAGAGAGAGAAAGAGAGAGAGAGAGAGAGAGAGAGAGAGAGAGAGAGAGAGAGAGAGAGAGAGAGAGAGAGAGAGAGAGAGAAAGAGAGATCTCTGCTTTCCTCACACAATCATTGACTTCTGTTGTACGTGATCACATGGGTATATGTGTGCCTGCGGGTGTGTTTGTTGCTATGCATTCATTTGTGTATGTTTGTGAGTGTGAGTGTGTGAGTGTATGTGTGTGTGTGTATTTGTGTGAAAGAGAGAAAGAGAGAACTGGAGATGATAGGATTAAATAGGAAATGCAATTGGTTTGCGTTTTATGTGCATGTGTGTTTATGTGTGTATGTGTGTGTGTATTCTCCAACCGATGGACAAAGCAACTACAGCTGGAAAGGATTTTCGCCTCACACCAACACATGCTCACTCACACTAAACCCCACTCCCAGGCCAGTAGAACCCCCCCCCCCCCCACATTAATATAGTCTTTATATAGTAAAGTTGAAATACTGTAGTCAGTTATTTTTTTGTTTTTGCCTTAGCAGGCAGAGTCACCGTAATGTCCGAGGAGGGAATTTACACATCATACAGGATCATTTGTATTTACAGAGAAAGTCTTTCAGTCGTTCCCCTCTAGTGCTGTTGGCAGTGGCGATACGTGCACTAAATCCAGCTCTGCATTGTCTTTAAAGCCCATCTACTCTTCCATCCGCCCTCCAAACTCATCCCTTCCTCTCCTTCCCCTTTTCGCCCTCTTGTTTTCTCCCTCCGCCGGTGTGAGAGAGAGAGATAGTCAACTCTCTGCATTGCAGGCACAGCAACAACCTCAGCCTCTGCGACCAATCAGCACGAGGCATGAGTGTGAGTGGCACACATGGCGGCCAATCGTAACAGGGGGGTGCGGGGGGGGGGGGGGGGGGGGGCAGGTCCTGCCACGAGGAGAGAGGAGGAGGAGGAGGAGGAAGAGGAGCGAGAGCAGTGGGAAGGAGTGGTGGGCGGGCGATGGGGGATATGGACTGACACGGGGGCTCATAAAGGCTGAATGACAATGATCTAGCGACGGAGCCCAAGGAGAAAGGGGAAGTTAACAGTAAGAGTTGAGAGAGGTTCGGTGGGGCTGCATGCAGCTCCACGTAGCAGTGCACAGAGACAGGACTGCAGACTCATCCAGCCCCAACGCCCCACCTCTTTGTGTCTCACTGGCCCGTCTGAGTCCTCTCACTGCAGCTCTTCTTGCTCATGAGCTGGCTGAGATCCACCAACTCCCCCAGGTCCCCCCGTACCAGCTCCCCCCGTACCAGCTCACCCCGTACCAGGTCACCCCGACATGGTCACCCCGGACGTGGTCACCCCGGACATGGTCACCCCGGACCAGCTCCCCCCGAACTTGGATCCCCCCTCATGTG
>OLKM01000195.1:381416-384049 GCA_900291075.1 Melanogrammus aeglefinus
TGGGAATCAACAAGAAGAGGATGAGCGTCTGGGGAGTTTGAGGGGGGGGCTTGGAAAGGGAAAATACTCGGTTTGCTTTTAATTTATGAGACAGAAAAGAAAATCTCTGGAACCAAGTGGATTTGCGACAATTGCAGAGCGCAGAACCAAAAAAAAACTTGCTGCCTGTAATCCTAAAAAATAAAGAATAAATACTCTTGAGGCTGGGAAATGGCCACAAGGAGGAAGTTTGCATATTTCAGAGCTTCATTCTCCATGTTTCAGCTTCAGCCACCACCGGACCATTGAGAGCTCTGCAGGATTGACATCCAGTGTTTTCAGGTGGTGGAGCCTATTGCCAGTCAGACTACAGCAGCTTGGCTTCACTCCCCAGCCAGACACGCACCACCACTCGGAGAACAAAGCCCTTGCGGAGGAAGTGCCCCCCACCCATCGCCGAGTCTGCTATTGTCTTGATAACCATAGTAACACCTCCTTCACACACTGTCTCATTAAGCAGCCTCATGCTGGGAGGACCGTGACCCATAGGAAGAAGACGAGGGGGTGGACGCACGGCCCCCCACTGCTTTTACTCCATCTGCTTCCACCCTGACTGAGTCATCAAACATGGTCAAACGCTAACGTTCCATACTAATGAACCCATCGCTTAAGAGAGAAAAGGAAATCCCATTTCACACCAGATGATGATAAAGCTGTATGAAATCCCATCACAATAGACGCACACCATTGCTACTGCCAGTTTGAAACGCTCCCTTTTGATTAGAACACAATGTTCCGTAGGAGGCACTAGAGCGTTGTAATGCACCATGTGGCCACTAGGTGGAGACGGTTTATGTGTCTTCTCTCTGTGCGGCAGCAGCAGCCAGGCAGGCGCATTGCATGTTCATTCTGCTGCAACCTACCGTCACAGTCCCCCAGATGAGAGGTGGTGTTGCCGTACTCCACGTCTTGCTGAAAGGGCAACCTGCAGCAGTAGCACAAAGAAGGGAAAGCGTGAGGGGCCGCGGTGGTTAGGGTATACTACACTGGGGCCTTTTGACAGCCACAGCACTTAACACAGACAGGAACAAAGCAACACAGAGCTAATACAACTGTTAAACGTGACAGCCTTTCTGCTCGTGATTAGCAGAATATTGTGAAGTCCCGTGGCAGCACGACTTTGAAACTAACGTCAAATGTCTTGAGACTGCGAAGAGTGAAGATCCTCCATTAAAATGGTTCTATTTATATTTGACGTTGACATTTTTTGTGGATAATGTTGACTCTATTAAATAACAGATTTGTATAAACACCAATTAATCATGCTTAAGCATCATATCTATCAAGAAAAAAAATCAATGCAAGCGCCTGGAGGTAATTTAGCTGCAGCCGGGTCACTATGACTTGCAGGTGACTTGGCCCCAATAGGCTGAATCTCCTGATCATCCGGTCTCCTCTATGAGCCCCGGAGCCTGGGTAAGACGCTCCACATGGAGGGGCAGGGAGGAAGGGGACCAGCGGGATGAGGAGCTCATCTCACCGGGTTCCTGGTCTGAGGAAGGAGCAGGTGCTGCCTCTCGTCCAACCACAGTAGGGATCCCTGGAGGCTAAACAGCTCCTACACAAACACAAACACACACGCACACGCGCGCACGCACGCGCACGCACACGCACACGCACACACGCACACACACACACACACACACACACACACACAGGCATGTGCATACACAAACATACAAACACAAACACACACACACACAAAGCAAGCAAATACACACACATACAAACACGTGCACACATAAAACGACACACCACACACACAAACACACAGGCACGTATCCACACACGCACACACACACACACACACACACACACACACACACACACACACACACACACACACACACACACACACACACACGCACACACACACACACACAGATGCTAAGTAAGCAAGAAAATATAAGCGCATAAAATGCTACCCCAATTTAAACATACATCTCCTATATTGTCTTTCATGAACCACCCTTCCTAATGCAAACGCCAACACAATTCAGAGATTAGCATATATACCACATGATCAAAACAATGTTCATGTCAAAGGAGCATCCCAGTGAACACACCCTTGTGACCTTCCATCCACCAAAAGCTGTAGCCACCCAGAGAAACACGTTTCGGTTGGTTGCTCTCTCCACAGGACTATGGACTATAAATATACATACAAATGCTTCCAGAATGAGAACAGTGTCTCTTTCTCTCTCCCTCTCTCACTCTCTCCCTCTCTCTCTCTCCTCTCTCTCTCTCTCTCTCTCTCTCTCTCTCTCTCTCTCTCTCTCTCTCTCTCTCTCTCTCTCTCTCTCTCTCCTCTCTCTCTCTCCTCTCTCTCTCTCTCTCTCTCTCTCTCTCTCTCTCTTCTTCCTCTCTCTCTCTCTTCTCTCTCTCTCTCTCTCTCTCTATCTCTCTCTCTCGTCTCTCTCTCTCTCTCTCTCTCTCTCTCTCTCTCCTCTCTCTCTCTCTCTCTTCTCTCTCTCTCTCTCTCTCTCTCTCTCGTCTCTCTCTCTCATCTCTCTCTCTCTCTCCCTTTCAATACCATTTCGTATTGTTGTCTGAATTTATGAGTGTTCAAATCTGGTTCCTTCTGTAAGTAACAG
>OLKM01000195.1:389730-397230 GCA_900291075.1 Melanogrammus aeglefinus
AGAGGGGGGTGGGGGGGAGCGGGGGGGACGGGGGGGACGGGGGGGACGCGATGGAGTGAGCGACACCCACTTGTTAACAGAGTGAATTTGTCAAACCGCACCAGGCTCGCCATCCTTCAGTCTATCTGAGGTTGGTAGCACTCCCTGCTACAGCACTGCTACGCCAGGGGACTGCTGCTGATCCATTTCACCGCTAAGTCAATTAGCTTGCTGCTAACCATGTAGTGGCTACTCATGTATTAATTAGCACACCAGGTACGGATGTAGTCATGCATGTAGCTTGTATTAGTTAGAATTCCCGGGCAGGATAGTGTAGGGACATTGGGGAATACTACAATCCATATGGCACTGGGTCCAATCCCAAAAGACTGCTGTCTTACCCGTGTCTAACCTGACCCCCTTTAGGACATGTAGCTGAACTCACTGCTAAATAACACTTTGGTAGTTTGCTTCTAATAGCCAATGACATCTGCAAATGTAAAGACCCAAGGGAAATGTCTTTGAACTAGCCAATCAGGACGGTTGTCTGGTGGGACAGACATACCTCTGAACCACTTGGAGTCGTGTTTGACCGTGCGGAGGGCGGGGCTGTCCCCCAGGCTGCGGTAGATGACAGCGTCGATGGCCAGGAAGTCCGTCACGGTGCCGGTGAAAAGACTCCCCTCTGAGGAAGGACGAGAGAGGGAGAGAGAGAGAGAGAAGGAGAGAGGGAGGGAGAAGAAAGAGGGGGTGAGACATAAAGAGAAAGAAAAGGGAGAGAGGGAGGGAGAAGAAAGAGGGGGTGAGACATAAAGAGAAAGAAAAGGGAGAAGAGAGGGAGAAGGAAAGGTAGTAGGAAGGGAGATAAGGAAAGGATGGAAAGAGCGTAGGAGAGTGAGAGAGAGTAGCACACAGAGAGTTTGATCGAGAGAAAGGGAGAGAGAGGGAGAGATTATTCAGGGGACAGCGAGGAATACTGACGGAGCGATAGCGCAAGGTCGACGAGATTAAAACCAAACAAACTCTGCAAGAAGGAAAGGTCTGGGAGATGAATCACCGGAAGAGGTAAACACAAAGGGGCTGGCGTCTCACATTTCCACGAGTGGACGATAGTGTCTGCGGCTTTATTGTGTCCGGGCTGCACAAATACCCAGAGTGCACCTACCGGCGAACACAGCCACGTTGGCGTGTCTGGGGTCATAGGGGCATCGCGCCATCCCGCTCACAGACTCTCCCGCCATCTCTAGGCTGTCTCTCTGCATCGTAGGTAGGCAGGGAGGGGGGTGGGTTGAGGGAGGCGGGGGTGAGTGGGTGGGGAGGGAGAGGGGAGGGGAGATGGTCAGACAGATAATGGGCAAACTATTGGGAAGCAAACAGCGGAGTGAATGATGGAAGCAGCGATCAGCCGGGGGGCGCTTACGGTGTAGTTGGCGCACAGTGGATTAAAAGCGTTGGTTCCGCACACAAACAGGCCGTCATGGTGGCTCAGCAGCACCTTGATGTAATTGCGGCACTCTCCCTGTAGGAATACACACGCAGAAGAGAGGGGGCGGGCGGGGAGGATTAAAGGGGCAGGGTGGGGGTGTATGAGACGTAAGAGAGAGCCAGTCAAAAAAACAACCTGACTGAAGCTAAGCTTTTGAACCGGGAGCTAAGCTCAAAACTACCAGTCATAATGCATAAATTATTGCCTTGAATGCGCGCTGAGACAGCCCGCCTCCATGAAAGAAACATCTCATCCTCGGAGGTCCGCCGACGTGAGCAGTGTTCAGAAGAGGGAGCAGGCGCTGTCTTGAGTTGTTCTATCATAATGCACTGCATATATACTTTAGACACAAATGGCAACTTTAATGCCACCGACACTCGGGGCCACCAGAGTAACCTAATACCTGGGCAACCTGGAATTTAGCATTGATTTAAGTGCCTTGACATTTCCTGAAAGGCTCCTGGGTAGGATTTAGTGATGGGATGTCTCGCAATGGCCTTCGGTTGCTCTTTTTATAGAAGAAAGTGAGGCGTCTTCCCCCCCCCGGGCCCCCACCTGTTTTTCTTCTTTCTTTTACCTAACCATCCCAATGTGATTTAATCCCCCCTCTAATGCTCTTATAATGTTACTCTTTCCCCGGCTCTCGCTCACTCTCCCCCTCCATCTGCTCCCTTCATGTTCCTGCTGCTCTTCCTCTTATCTCCACCTCCGCATCACCGTCACTCTGGCGCTAACCGCCGCTGATGAAGCCTTCTCCACCCTCCTCACCTCTCCGTCATCGCTCCCCCGGCTTTCATCTCCCGTCCTTTGAAGTGACAATAGTTCTGCTCGTCCTCCATCACACCACCTCTGCATTGTTCTGAGCCGCCCATGGCCATCCATCGCTACACCGACACCCCTGCCCTGACACCGCCCACGCACATCCCACCCCACCACACCCCCACAACACCCCAACACACCCCCACCCAGCCGCCCCTTCCAACTTCCTCCACTGATTTTCAATTATGCCCCCTCCCCCCCTTCCTGAGGCGGTCGCTCTCCCCTCAATCTTCTTGTCGCTCGTCTCCTCTCTCTCTCTCTCTCTCTCTCTCTCTCTCCTCTCTCTCTCTCTCTCTCTCTCTCCCCCTCCCTCCCCTCCCTCTCTCTCTCTCTCTCTCTCTCTCTCTCTCTCTCTCTCTCTCTCTCTCTCTCTCTCCTCTCTCTCTCTCTCTCTCCTCTCTCTCTCTCTCTCTCTCTCTCTCTCTCTCTCTCTCTCTCTCTCTCTCTCTCTCTCTCTCTCCTCTCTCTCTCTCTCTCTCCTCTCTCTCTCTCTCTCTCTCTCTCTCTCTCTCTCTCTCTCTCTCTCTCTCTCTCTCTCTCTCTCTCTCTCTCCCCCTTCTCTCTCACTCTCCCAGGTCCAGCTGAGGTTGGATTCGTCCTGCTACAGTGCAGACCCTCATCTGTGCAATAAAAGCTGAAAGGTATTCTCCTCCACCTGGCTCCCCCAGCCCGACCCCCCCCCCCCCCGCCGCCCCACGCTACCCCCGCCTGCTCACTCCCCCATCGTCTTCCTCATCTTCGGTTGTTTTGTGTCCATTTGTTCCTTTTTCATTAAAGAATCTCAGCGCATCCACTGCCCCTCATGTCCCGTACAGCCGCGTGGATTCAAAGTGACACAGAACCGTGTTTTTCATCAAAATGTACAATATGGAGCTCCTTGGGCGACCATTGACAAGCAACTGTGGCAACGTTGGTGTCTTGCGGGATGAAACCGAATCAAACATCCCCCCCTGCGTAACACCTCCACCGCCACCTCCACCTCCGACTCCTGGCAGGTGTGGCACGGCTGGTGAGTCCAGGGATCAGGGAGATGAGGTGCGGCAAAGAATTCCACAGCGTTCACGGGCGGAGGCCAGCCGAGGGAGGACCCCCAATAAAGCCGACCCCCCCCCCCCCCCTCGGGCGATGCGAGGCGGGAAGGACCACTGTGTGTCGAGGATGTCGGGGATGTGGATCTCCCCCCTCCACACAGCGGGGATCTCGTCTCCCAGGCTCAGTGTGCTACGTAACATCGCGTACGACATCTTCCCTCCAACCCGTCAATGATCCTCCGACACTGAACCCCCCCCCCCCCCCCCCCCCCAAACTAAAGGAGTGGGGCGCGGGGGCATGGTGCAACGTGTGCACTACTGACTGGGGAGGGTTTTAGGTTTCAGTCTGGGGCGCGGCATTGGGGAGTCGGGTTTCCCCCCAGCTCCTGGAGATTAAGAGATGTTCTCTATTAACCAGATCAAATGACTGTAAATATGTCTGGCAGGAGATGGTTGAAGGTTTGCCAGCAGATAAACCGTCTGGCCCTGTCTGTGGACGTATGCTTTGTAGCTAGGTGGTTAGCTCAGGTTCTAAAGTTGTGTGTGTGTGTGTGTGTGTGTGTGTGTGTGTGTGTGTGTGTGTGTGTGTGTGTGTGTGTGTGTGTGTGTGTTGTGTGTGTGTGTGTGTGTGTGTGTGTGTGTGTGTGTGTGTGTGTGTGTGTGTGTGTGTGTGTGTGTGTGTGTGTGTGTGTGTGTGTGTGTGTGTGTGTGTGTGTGCTGACCTCGTGTTTCCCCTTCATTCTACACACCCGGATGTCATTCTTGTTGGACTCCCATGTGCGCTTCTGTGAGAAAAAAAAAAGAAGTAAGTATCACAGAGATATCGACTTGTTTCTTTAATAGGTGACATTTTGGCTGTGTGTGAGGGTTTGTGACTAGTTTGTTTTTATAGGTGACATTCTGGCTGTGTGTGTTTGTTTGTGTCCCTGCGAGTGTGTGTGTCTGTGTGTGTGTGTCTGTGTGTGTGTGTGTGTACTGTTTATTACCTTGCTGTAGAACATCTCATCGCCAACCATGTTGTCCAGCTCTACTCTGTACAGATCATCTCTACACACGGACATGCGCACACACACACACACACGTGTCAACACACGCACACACACACGCACGCACGCACGCACGCACGCACGCACGCACGCACACACACACACACACGTTAACACACACACACACACACAACACACACACACACACACACACACACACACACACACACACACACACACACACACACACACACACACACACACACACACACAACATACATTATAACATGCACTTCGATACAGTAAACACTGCTATATATTCTATTGACACATATATAACACAATAACTGCATCTCCTGGCAGCTCTATCACATCCTGTGACTGTTGGTTCTGACAGATTTGAGAGACATATTGGTCATTAAAAGGTTATCTCTTGGGGTTTTTATAATATTGATGCAGTGTTTTGTACCTGAATGCTTTGAGGTGATTTCCATCCTGTTTGACGAGGAACGCAAACAATAATCTGCCCTTCTAGTCATCGACTTCAGTTTGTTCAATATGGATAATAATTATAAGTATAATGTATAATAATAGTCAAGATATAACTGTAATAATAACGAATTGAAAAACATAATATGAGAAGATGCATGTTTATATAAAAACATATATATATACTGTATAAACATATACATATATAAAGGTCCACTCCTCATAGAGCATCATGTACGTGCGTGAGTGCTGGTGCTTTTACTGCCTCGTTCTTTATCCCTAATAGGTGGGGAAGGATGAAGGCTTCGGCTTAATGAAAAGGTGGGCGTTTAGTATGTGCCGCTGCTTGTCAACCGTGTGTGTGTGTGTGTGTGTGTGTATATGTGTGTGTGTATGTGTGTGTGTGTGTGTGTGTGTGTGTGTGTGTGTGTGTGTGTGTGTGTGTGTGTGTGTGTGTGTGTGTGTGTGTGTGTGTGTGTGTGTGTGTGTGTGACTGCAGCCAGCTCGGTATTGCGAGGGGTTGCCGTGGGTTACCTGGCTCCTATGTAGAGCGTGCGGTTGACCTGGAGGACGGTCTGGATGTGCATCTCCTGCCGGAGGGCGGAGGGGTGTGCTCTCCCCACGAACACGGGGTACCTCCTCACCACTGGACGCACGCGGGCGGAGAGGGGACACACACAGCGTTACATTGACCCCACTACCCCACTCCGTACTCCTACAAGACCCTACACACTGCTCTCCTTCGTACTGCTCACAACCAACGAGTGAGGCTCTGATCACGTACATTTATATTTATATCTGTAGATCAGCCGCCCATGCACACCTCAAAATATCGGGACAATTCTTCACGTGTCATGTAATATCGTTATTTGTAAAGAGCAGCGTAACAGTTTTTTACGTGATTTCATAGCAAAGGGGTTTATTTTGTTGCAGGCTATTGTGCTTAGATTGTGTTTAGATAAGAAGCAACAACTAATGTTGCTGTTAATCAATAATGATATTGGTATTGTACTCTTAGTAGAGAAGCAGCTCATGAATATCGGAGGACATTTCGCCTCGGTGCGTCCCTAAATGTGACCATGTCGAACAACTACCATTTCCTTTGTGACCTCTTTGTAACAGACGTACTGCTGTACAGAGGTCTTTACTGTGATTGTATCGCCGTTCAATTAAATAAAAGGGGCTAACTATATAAACGATCATGGCCCAGGGCTCTATAAGTAAGGGATCGAATGCCCTCATGGGTTTATTGAGTGTCTACATGTCTCTATTCCCGCTTCAGGGCTATCAGGAATAGACATATTATTCTTAGCTCACGGTTTATTGATCATTCTAATTATGCGTGCCCTCATGAGTCGCCTACGCGTGCACATTTTGAACGGCCCTCAGACTGTGGGGAGACAGAGAATATAGACAGTAGAGACCCACAGAGAGAGACATACAGCACAGAGACAGAGAATAGAGATGGAGAGAGACAGACAGAGGTGAGACAAAGACTGAGAGAGAGACAGGGTAGAGACAGACAGACCAAAGACAGACAAAAAAAGATTAGACAGACAGGGTAGAAACAGTTGCAGAGTAGACAGAGTAGACACAGACAGAGTAGAGACAGAGTAGAGAAAGACAGAGTACAGACAGTAGGTATAGAGTATAGACATGTGCAGAGTAGAGACAAAGCAGAGAAAGAGAGACAGAGTAGAGGCAGAGTAGAGGCAGAGTCGAGATAGAACAGAGACAGTACATACAGAGTAGAGGAAGATGCCATCCAGAGGCAGTAGAGACAGAGTAGAGACAGGTGCAGTTCAGAGACAGTAGAATAGAGTCAGACTAGAGACAGGTGGAGTGCAGAGACAGTAGGGACAGTAGAGACAGAGTACAGACAGGTGGAGTGCAAAGACAGTAGAGACAGTAGAGACAGAGTAGATACATGGGGGAGTGCAAAGACAGTAGAGTCAGGTGCAGGGCAGAGACAGTAGAGACAGAGTAGAGACAGGTGGAGCGCAGAGAGAGTAGAGACAGTAGAGACAGTAGAGTCAGGTTCAGGGCAGAGACAGTAGAGACAGAGTAGAGACAGGTGGAGTGCAGAGAGAGTAGAGACAGTAGAGTCAGGTGCAGGGCAGAGACAGTAGAGACAGAGTAGAGACAGGTGGAGCGCAGAGAGAGTAGAGACAGTAGAGACAGTAGAGTCAGGTTCAGGGCAGAGACAGTAGAGCCAGAGTAGAGACAGTAGAGTCAGGTGCAGAGCGGAGGCAGTAGAGACAGGTGGAGTGCAGAGAGAGTAGACACAGTAGAGTCAGGTGCAGAGCGGAGGCAGTAGAGACAGGTGCAGAGCGAGAACATGTCTGTGTCACAGTGTGAGGGAGAGGAGGACAGTGTGTGGCTCCATAGGGAGCGGCCGTCATCAGGAGACAGAGTGGAACACGCCTCATTGTCCTTGACTACAGGGGAGACGCTGAGAACATAACCATCCATCTCCCTCTCTCTCACAGTCTCCCTCTCTCCCTCTCTCCTGCCCTGGTTTAACTCTCTGTATTTCCTTCTGCTGACATCACTCATACTTTATAATCGGTTCTATCACTTTTTTCTGTTGTGGGACTTTTTTCGGAAAATACATTTCTAACTCTCTATAATTTTTATTTCTTTATACAAGATACAAGATACAAGATCGTTTATTGTCATATACACAATGGAAACATAGTTTGCACTTGGC
>OLKM01000195.1:399730-405447 GCA_900291075.1 Melanogrammus aeglefinus
CTGAGCCAAATCAACTGCGCATGAAGCATCAACACAAGGGCAATTTCTGAAAACGTAATGAATGCATAACACAGAAAATACTGCAAGTTCCACTCTGAGCCAAATCCTATGAGAGTTGAGTTTTGTGGCTGAAATGACAGACATGTCGATCGATAGGAGAGCAAAAGGCACGGGGAATGCTGTGCAGCACAGACAGGCTGTTGGCACGGACAATGTGAACATTGAATCCCCCGCCTGTCATGTTCGCCAGCAGCCCCCCCCCCCCATTAATATCCCGTGATCCCCTCCTCTCTCTCTCCCTCTCTCTCTCTCCCTCCATCACCTCCTCCCTCCATCCATCCCCCTTTCTCCCCTCTGTCTGTTGTTCTTCACTCAAAGGAAAAAATGCTACTAGTGTCGTAGCGCCGAGGCAGTTGCTAAGGTGACCATGAAGGCAATTAGAAATATGCACACGCAGAAATCAGTATTTTTTTTTGTCCTTCTGTACGGGAAAATTTCACAGACACGGACAATGGCCCAGGCACACACTCACACAACCACACGCACATAGGCAGACCCACGTCCACACAAAGGTTCACAGGCAGTCAAGCATATGTACACACAGACACACACACATGCATCTGCAGCCTCACACTAATGCCCACAACACGCACACACGCACGCACGCACACGCACACAGCACACACACACACACACACACACACACACACACACACACACACACACACACACACACACACACACACAGCTTTTTCAAGACAATGCAGACAGGCACAAACTAACTACACATATATGCAGCCTGTGTGCAGTTTGACTGACAGCTGTTTGATAGCCGCACGAGATAAATGTGGGCTGCAGATATTCCTGTGGGGGTGGGGGGTATGTGTCTTTGCATGTATGTGCGTGTATGTGTGTGTATGTGTGTGCGTGTGTGTGTGCGTGTGTGTGTGTGCCCTTACGTGTATGTCTGTACACGTACTTGTGTGTGCATGTGTGTGTGCATGTGTGTGTTTGTGTGTGTGTGTGGGGGGGGGTTGCCGAGGGGTTGCTGAGGAGGGGTCTTCAAAGGAGATTCAAGGCCGACTCAGAGGTTGTGGGTTTGGTTTCTGGAGCCCTCTCCCCTCATCATATGCAGGGAGGGGCGCTGCAGGGCAGGGGGAGGGGTGGGGCGGAGACGGGGGGAGGCTGGTCTGACTCTCCGCTGAGACTCTTGCTTAGCACTGATTAAGTCAGGCTTAGAGGCAGTGTCAAAAAGTACATTTACATACTTGGAATGGATGCAATTAGGGGGAGAATTAAACGCAGTGATTTCTGATGCATTGAAGCTTGAGGAGACTATACTTATCTGGGATGTTCCCCTTATGCATCCTATCTATTGAATGTTTAATGGCCTGTCTGCCTTTCTATCTTTCTGTTTGGTCTCTCTCTCTCTCTCTCTCTCTCTCTCTCTCTCTCTCTCTCTCTCTCTCTCTCTCTCTCTCTCTCTCTCTCTCTCTCTCTCTCTCTCTCTCTCTCTCTCTCTCTCTCTCTCTCCTCTCTCTCTCCTCTCTTCTCTCTCTCTCCTCTCTCTCTTCTCCCTCTCTCTCTCTCTCTCTCTCTCTCTCTCTCTCTCCTCTCTCTCTCTCTCTCTCTCTCTCTCTCTCCTCCTCTCTCCTCTCTCTCCCTCCCTCCCTCTCCCTCCCTCCCTCTCCCCTCCCTCCCACCACCCACCACCCACCCACGCACGCACGCACGCACGCACGCACGCACGCACGCACGCACGCACGCACGCACGCACACATACACACACAAACACGCATCCACGCAAACACATACACAACACATACACACACACAAGCACACACAAACACACACACACCCACACAAACACATACACAAAAACACACAAACACACACACAAACACACACACACACACAGATGTGACCTGCAGCAAATCGTTGATGCGGTATCCTCATTAAGGTGTATATAAATCAAAGATATTGATTCCTAGGATTTAACATCAGGGCCAAGGCCAGAAGTACTTTGCGAATGGCCAGTGCCATGACATGGGCGGTATTTTCTAAAAAGCAATTGGCTGTTAAAGTGCTTTGAATTAGTGACTGTTTATCCATGAGGGTGGAAGAGGGATCTCAAAGATGCATAGCGAATGAGATTGAAACAGGAAAACCTTAAAACTAATTAGTAACATCAATTTCCAACAGACTACAACAATTGAAAGGTAAACCAAAGGTTGCTAAAGAAAAGGTTATGAACTGGTTACGAAAAAGGTTATGAAAACTAAAAATAACTATTGATTAAAGCATTAAACCGTTTGCATCATGTGTTCGGTTCCCCATTATAAAGCCTGTAATTAAATAGTGTGACAACATTCACAACAGCGGGACTCGCGAGCTATAGCCTCATCACCTTCGGCCCATTAGCGAATCACCTGCTCTCCCTCGCATCATTAACCAATCGGGAGCGCAGGTGAAGTGGCATAATCACCGGCTGACCCCTTATCAGTTTTGTCCATACGTTTATCCTCATTAGCCGGCAGCTGGCAAGATGCACCCTGTCGCGCGGCCTTGTTTTCCGCAGCACATCTCCATTCAGCCCGAGTAGAAGATCAGAGATCAAACGATCGGCTAGGAGTAGACACGGAAGGCGGAGAAACAGGAGGCTCGCCCTCTGTGGTCGACTGCGATGTTAACCAAACACAAACGCTGTATCAACTGGAGATGGGCTAGGGGTGGCTGAGCAGAGGGTAGTGTGAGGCGGACGGGCTGTTTGTATTTGTACACGGTGAAGTAAGTGTTCCTTAAAAGCAAGAATCAATACCAGGTGGAGCATTTTCTATAAGACAATAAGGGTGGGGTAAGTGATGGTAACAGAAAAAGAGCATGAGTATATTCTGCAGATTCTACACAATGAAATATGGATGTCGTATGAGTACAGTTGCTTACTTAATCACTGACAACAACCGGAACTAGTCCTAAGTGTGTGTGTGTGTGTCTCTCTCTGTGTATGTTTGCACAATTGTGTGTCAACATTCTCTGTGTGTGATTGTGGCTGGTATGTGTGTGTTGGTTTCTGTGTAATATAATTATTCAGGCATCGCTTAATGGCATTGGGTACTGGGCACTTGACTACAGCGGGAATCGATGTCCTGATGCATAGAATTGGACTCGCACGTCAATAGTCCCTGTGCCCATAAGTCTATGTGTGGCTGTGTGTGTCTGTGGCCATGCGTGTTGGTTTGTCTATAATGTTATCATTCACACATTTGCTAATGGCATTCCTACCAGGCCCTTGAATATAGTGGACATTTATGTCCGGATGTGTAGAAAAGAATGTGTCCTAGTGAATCTTCCCTTCCAGGCCATAGTATCTCTCTCTCCTCATATTGCCCTCTTCCTTCTATCTCTCTCGCGCGCGTTCTTTTCCTCTGTCGGTCCGTCTTTGGCTAGCTGCTGCAGCCGCTCTATTCTGTGCCTTTGTTACCGTAGCAACCGATAGCCAAGTTGGGAAGAGACTGTGTGTTGCAGTGGATGTAAAAAAGTAGGAGGGTGGGTTCTCCTTCTAACACAAACAAGCCCACAGACACAGCATGCACGCAGAGACACACGGACACGCACACACACACACGCGCACACACAGACACAGACACAGACACAGACACACACACGCACACACACACACACAGACAAACACTCACAAACATACACAAATACAGACACACACACACAAAAAAAGCGCACACACACACACACACACACACACACACACACACACAACACAGCACACACACACACACACACACACACACACACACACACACACACACACTCACACACACACACACACACACACAACACACACACCACACCACACTAACACACACACATAATAACCACCTTCAACACCATCACTATATCTATTTTTAATGGCTTCTGAGTGCATGCATTCTGTATTTACTTGTGTTTACGTGTTTATTTCATGTGTGTGTGCAGGTCAGTCTCTCTGCATTTGTATGTGTGTGTGTGTGTGTGTGTGTGTGTGTGTGTGTGTGTGTGTGTGTGTGTGTGTGTGTGTGTGTGTGTGTGTGTGTGTGTGTGTGTGTGTGTGTGTGTGTGTGTATGCGTGTATGTGTGTTAGTGTGTTAGTGTTTGTGTCATGATGGAGGGTGAGAGAATAAAACCCAAAAAACTAAAATAGAACAAAGCATTTTGTGTAATCCGCACACATTGATTGCCGGCCCTGTGCTTATTTTAAATCAATAGGTCAACGCTGTTGTACTAAATAGTGATGTATACAGAGTGGTCTATTCTCACCGTTTGATTTGCAAAACAATTCATATTTCAGCTTTATATGTAACATTGTTAGGATGGGATGTTGGTGGCTGGTCTACATCTTAACAGCTGTACAATTATAAAATTGACCATTAATAATATTAATACGGCACTTGGACTGCAGTAAACACATATACACACACACACACACACACACACACACACACTTCCAAGACCATTTCAGTGATAATTGACAATGACACAGGAACAGCTTCACCTCAACTCAAAAAGATAGGTGTGTCTAAAGCGTCAACAAGATGTGTCTCCTGCTCTCCTTTAGGTCCTCCTATAGGCCTGCTCTTGGAGGTTAAAAGCCTTAAATAAAGCGCTGTATCCCCGGGACAGACACGCAGACAGGGCATCGACTGGGAGAAGTGGGTCACCTTCACACTCTTCTCCACTGTACCCGGAGTGTGTGTTCATTAATGCACTTCAAGGCGATTCCCTTGCCTTTTGGAAGTTTTCCATTGCTGATAACTAGCATGCGGCATCTGAGCCTGTCTTAGAACTCGCCCCCACATTTGTGTATTTTATACACACGCCAAGCCTCAAAGATGACAACAACTGCACACACACGCAGAAACGCTGGCATGCACCTGCCTCTTCATTGATGTTGGAGGAGTCATTAACATTTGGTGGAATAATGCACGGATCTTTTTAGACTGTTTTGCGGTTTGGGTCCCAACTGGATTGAGTTTAAAGAGCAAACATTCTTTAAAGACAAACAAAGACATGGCATTCGTGCCTGAACACACACACACGCACACACACACACACACACACACACAAGCACGCACACACAAAACGTTATCTGACGAAGTTGGTAGTGATATTCCCATAAGTTGCGGCTGTCATCTGAGAGCATGGTCTAATCAGAGTTAAAGGAATCTGCCTTGGTATTGTTAAATATCCTAATACACAATTCAATCTCCAGGCTCATTTATATGCTAATGTAAAAAGCTCCTCTCTGCATACTGCCTTGATACAGCCATAAGGAACGTGTAGGCTAGTTAGCATGTGTGAGAACGTTTGTGTGTTTGTGTTTGTGTGTGTCTGTCTGCCCATGCGTGCATGAATGTGTGTTTGTAAGAATGTATTGAGGCTGGTGGCATGCAGACAGACGAGAAGAGAAGGAAGCAAGGAAAACGCCTTGGGATTGTGAGACAGACAGACGGACCAGCGGGCACACAGACACACAGACACATAGACGCAGGGATACAGAAACACAGATAGCGATGGAGGAGTGGGAGGAGATAAGGGAAAGCATTGAAAGAGAATAGAGAAGAGGAGATGAAATGATACAAAGGACAAGCCAAATCAAGAAGGGAGTGACACAGAGAGAGAGAGAGAGAGAGAGAGAGAGAGAGAGAGAGAGAGAGAGAGAGAGA
>OLKM01000195.1:405935-423435 GCA_900291075.1 Melanogrammus aeglefinus
GAGAGAGAGAGAGACGAGAGAGAGATAGGAGAGCAAGGGAGAGATAGAGATAGAGGAGAGAGGGAGAGAGAGAGAGAGAAGACGAAAGAGAGAGAGAGAGAGAGAGAGAGAGAGAGAGAGAGAGATCCATCTCTTCTCAGACTTCCCCACCAATCAGTTCCTATGCCTGGAGCTATATAGGGCTGCTGGTGGAACACGCAGGGCAGCCTATGGATGCAGCTAGTTAACAGCCCCTTGCAGGAGACCACTGGTTTAAGGATTCTCACGGTCACGATATACACTCGCACAAAACAATCAATCGCATCCATAAACTCACGCAGACACAAGCTTAGGCAACCAAATGAGCAAATAATTACGTGTAGTTTTAATGAAAGCGAAGGGCTTGCAGCCTTTTTCACACCATCCACCCACCCCTCCCGCCATGCTCCCCACGTACACAAACTGCAGACACACACATACACACACATACATGCACACACACACCAACAGGCAAACACACACCCACACACACACACACACACACACACACACACACACACACATACATACACACACACACACACACACACACACACAACAGCACACACACACACACACACACACACACACACACACACACACACACACACACACACACACACACACACACACACACACACACACACACACACACACACACACACACACACACACACACACACATAAACGGGCACCCTCACTCACACACACACACATGCATTTACAGTGATGTGCCACGCCGCAGCAAGGGCAAACGCCTCTAACCGCGGTTTGACTGCAGCAAGCAGCACATATACATTCACCGCACAGCCCCGCGCTGGAGGCCAACGCATGAGTATGCAGCACACACGCTCACACACACTATGAGCACAGAGCCCGGCGCATTGCTTGGCCGTCAGTCACTTGGCTTTTGTGTAGCAGGTTTGAGTTCAGGTGCAGAGACGCTGGCGGTCGGGAAAAAATAAATTGCCGGTGACCTGATAGTGTTCTTCAGGAAGGAGGATGCAGGCTTCGCAGAATAGAACGGAGGAACGGGGGAACGCATTTATTGTCTGATCGACTTCGCCCGCGTGGTGCCTGTTACAGACACGCACACACGTAAGCATATACACACACACACACACACACACACACACACACACACACACACACACACACACACACACACACACACACACACACACACACACACACACACACACACACACATGCAGTAGAGTGCTTGCACATCCACACACAACACACACACATGCAGTAGAGTGCTTGCACATCTACACACAAATCAGCAGCAGGCACCAAAGAACAGGACACATTCTCGTGTCTGTAAACAGTCACACCAGCAAACCTACAGTTCCCGTTGAGGTGACACGGCCATGAGGCGTGAAAGCAGTCAACGGTCACATGTCTTGGACGCATTCTGGCAAACCAAACAGTTCATAGACCACCAAGGTAAGATGATTATTCATAATCAATAAATATCCACAAAGATCTCAAGAATATGTGACGATATAAAATACATCACATATTCTTAAGATCCTTTTGCACCCATTCCTCATCCGTTGACTCAGGAGTGTGGCCTATGCCAGGCGTGCTAGGACGGCGCCTGTGATAAATCCACTGTATTAATATTCTAAAGTGGCAGGCATGCCAACGTCTCAAATGCAATTAGTTATATATTCAGAGTGCTGGTGCATGCAGGCACTGTGCGAGGAGAGTTTGGTGACCAAAGATATGCTGCCGTTGTGATCACCTGTAATGAAGATAAATATAACTGTCCCAAGCTGCACGCCAACAGTATCACAGCCCACATTGGGGGTCTCACTGTGCCTGCACATGCAGTCTCTCTCTGTCTCACTCTCATACACACACACCGGCCTGTAGCCAGTTACAGGCACATACAAACACACACGCATACACACGCACAGACATGAACCAAGTTATATACGCACACCCGACATACATACACATACATGCATGGACACACCCCAAGCAAACACAAAGACACATGAACAAAAACACACACACACACACACACGCACTCGCACACACACATACACATACACATAAATGCACACGCAACACACCCCCATGCACACGCACCCCCCCCCCCCCCTCACACACACACACACAACACACACACACACACACACACACACACACACAAACAACACCACACACACACACACACACACACACACACACACACACACACACACACACACACACACACACACACACACACACACACACACACACACACACACACACACACACACTCACACACTCACACGCTGAGGCAATACCTCCCGCGAGGGTCCTTTGTCTAATTGTGTTTCTGCTGTATTTTGCTCCACCCCTCTCAGTTGTGTCTAGGCCCACACTTGCTCGAGGAAAGCTGTGATTGTCTGAAGAGGGGGGTGTGTGGAGGGGCAGAAGAAGGGAACAGGAAGAGAACAGAAAGATTAACAACAACAGGCTTCACCAGGCTTCTTCACCATCTTCAGTTGTTGAAAAAGGCCAGAAAGGACTTGGCTTGTGCTGAAGAAAGGCCTCTAAATCCCCCTGGCTAAGCCGACATAACAAAGACCCGTGTTTGGCTTACTGGCTAACAGAATGTGTTGGACAACCAAAGTAAGCAAAATGTGAGGAGACAATGCAGGCATTAAACATCCATATCTGAACATGTATATCCTCACCCAAGCTCACTGCCTGTATGCGTCGGGGATGCGTGTGTGTTTCTTTCAGGTTTTTTTTTTTGACAGTCAGATTAAGACCGGAAGTTTATGTATGTATGTTTTATCTGGAAGGGGAATCCAGCTAAATGTATTTTGTTTAAAGGTCATTCACATGCAGATTGACAGGATGGTATCCTATCATGTGCACATGCACATGTTGGCGTCACGCTCACGTGCACCGACTGGAATCAGCTCACGAGCAGCCTTCTGGGAGCATGTAGGAGGGATTCTAGTTCAAGCAAAACAATGTGATGCTGCGAACGCCTCTATCCTTTAAACAAGCCAACTGCATTAAATAAATGTCAGGGGGTGGGTTTGTTCAAATAGATAAACCCTATGCTGTGGAATAGATAATGCTAGTCCACTTACTGTAACAGTGTTTACCGTTGCCAATGTATTTGCAGCTGAAAATGCATCTCAGGTCATGTCATTACAGGAAATCCTATTTCACTATCTCACTTCAAATCATCCTTTAAGTGAACATATGCATGTTCACAAGCTTGTCCTTGTCATTTAATACCTGCATCCCAAATATATCCATACCCTGACCAAGCACACACAGACACACACACGCATGCACACACACACACACACACAGCGGTATACATCTCATTAGCACACAGGCTATCGTCCCACTGAATCCAACCATTAACGTGTAAGCTAGCCAGCATGCAGATGCCTGCGCAAACGTGTTGTCATCATTTTGCAACTATGCTGCGAACACACAATTTGCACAGGAATGCAGCGACAGTAGCCGGCTTCTAATGGGAAGAATCAATGACGACAGAACACATTAGACTGAAGGTGAAGGATGGATGCATGCTTGGAAACAGCAGCTTCACGAGACCATGGCCGCAGGGTAACGGTTGTTGATAGCTGTAACCGAATCTACATGGATCAACTTTACTCCTATTAGATCAGGGTGGCAGCTTGGTCAGGGGCGGTTTGGACAAAGCCATTTCTGTTCATTTGCATACCTGTTAAACCTCAAACATGCCCATTATTTTGCTGGAAGGTTGTTTTGGCAATGTGGTGAATGCATTCTCATTAACTGTTTGAAAAAGGTTTTTTTTTTTAAAAGCTTTTGTGGATATGTGTCCTCTGCCAGTTAAAGATTAACCCATTTCAATTGAAGGAAAAGCAGCAGTCTGAGCCAATAGCAGACATATGGCCATTGAGATATTTTTTACAGCAGATTTATGACTAAAGACTTTCAAAGAAACTCTTAGATACACACTGGGATGCTGCATGTAATATGAATATTTGAACAAAGCCAGTCTAAAAGGCATTGGCCTACCTCTGAAGGTAAGTATTCCTTACTCAGATCACTCCAAACAGACTTTGTTATGTCTTGTGGATGCGCTCAAGACCTGCGCAAACGAGGCAGTAGACAACAGACGGCAGCATTATCCTTAAAGGATGGTTAGCTACCTTCAGCTGTGCTAGCGTAGCATTGTTAAAAGCTTTTATTTAAGGCCGTTCTCAACATCTAGGGACAAAGTGGTGCGCACCACTCATTATGCATTCTAAAAGAAATGACCCATCATGGCTGCATGATCATTTGTTTTCAATTTAAACAGGAGTCGTTTTTCTGGCCAACCCAACCTTAATCTCAAAATGATTCCATGAATATAGCACAGCCTTGGTTAAACAGAGCAGTAAACTACTCATTCCCTGCTAGAAACCAGTACAACTTTTGGTTAAAAATGCAGTATTTACACATATGTTCTTTAGTCTCCAAAGCTATACACAGTATTATAGCCAAGCTCCTATAGAACCCCAGCGATGAGTGTGTGTTTTTGTGTCTGAGAGGCCGGGAAAGCAATTTGTCACTGTTATATGGCGTGTTCTCCGCTGATAACGGATGCCAGCAAAGAGGGAAACGTATCTCTGTCCCCCCTCCCCGGTTGTAATCGTATTCAATTAGAAGATATACACAAACACACACACACACACACACACACACGTGCACACAAACACGCACATTCACACACAAAAACACACATAGTATGTAGATTGTCAGCCATACCAATTTTAATCCCGGGACGACATCTCCCCCCCACATATTAATGCACGGTTAATTGAGTTGTGTTGTGTGTAACAACGTTAATACAAATTCAACTCTACAATTAACTGCTTTTTTTCCTCTTTTCTTGATGGCTCCTGTTTGGGCTTAGCCTGTGTGTGATTGAATGGGGCCCGAGGTGATCAATAGAGCTCATTAAAGGTCCCTGTGGGCCCTCCAGCTCACTTAGATTGCCTTTACCAGCGTTCCCACTCTAGCTTATAGGTCGCTTGCTAGCTTGTAAGCAGACCCGGCGATGTGGTGTGGTGGCATAATTACATTTTAAATTGAATTAGTCAGTCTTAACGTGGCACATGCACTTCCCCCCCCCCCATATTTGGATTTAGGTGTTATACACACATGCTCCAATTGACCAATTCACAGAGAATAAAAAAGTAAAGGCGAGTGTTTAGCAGGCCGCCAGCTGTTATTGGAGGGATTTACTTCACACATTACAACTCTGTTGTGGTTGAAACTGTGTTGTTGACGTTTTATGTTCCAGGATGGAGGGTGGCTGGGGGGGGGGCTGGGTGGTTTGGGTAGGAGGGTGGGGTGGTCTGGGTGGGTGAATGGGCTGGGGTGGGTGTGTAGGATGATGGGGTAGGTGTGTGGAAGGATGGGGGTGGTCTGGATGGTTGGATGGGTGGGGTGCGGTGGTTAGGAGGACGGCCGTCATCGGTCGCTAAAGAAGTGTTTGGTTGGGGAAGAAGTGTGTGTGTGTGTGCACCTGTTGTTGGCTGGAGGGTGCGTGGTGCGTGGTGGGGAGGAGCACCTGCTGCCAGGGCTGTGAGGCTGTCTGTGCTGGGCGGCCCGGACAACAAGGAGCACCATTGACTGGAGCTCAGACGTCCACAGGCCCTCTTTCCCTCTCCGCTACCCTAACTTCTGCCCGCGACGTTTCGTCCTCTCCACAAGTTCTCATGGATTCGCTCTGTTTATAAGGGGGGGGGGGGTTGTATCTTGTTTGTTGTATCTGTCGGTTCCCGCTTCTGGAGATCGATGTTAACGCCAACATCAACAAAGAGATCTTAATAGTAAAGAGGGGGAATTTAATAAGCCTTATCGTAATGTGGGGTGAGTTGTAAACAATACATATTTGGGTAAAATGAGAAGCAATCATCATAATAAGTTGGGACGGCACTAAGTGACTGTTTTACTTTTAAACCAACCAGCGTGGCCCAGTTCCTTAGGCAGTTCAATTAGACTTAATACGTTTAGCCTACAGAGAATTGGGGAAAGAGGATTTCCTGTCTCACTTAGACAAGTAATAGAATTTAGATCATGCACTGCATCTTGTTTACATTTGTTTTTTTTGTGTGTGTGTGTGTGTGTGTGTGTGTGTGTGTGTGTGTGTGTGTGTGTGTGTGTGTGTGTGTGTGTGTGTGTGTGTGTGTGTGTGTGTGTTTTGTGGTGTGTGTGTGTGTGTGTGTGTGTGTGTGTGTGTGTGTGTGTGTGGGTGTGGTGTGTGTGTGTGTGTGTGTGTTGTGTGTGTGTGTGTGTGTGTGTGTGGTGTGTGTCTGTGTAATGGAGATGATTATTCCGGTGACTGAGGAGCTAAAATAGCCTCTGATCTAAATGTGTATATACATTGCTATATTTCTGAATCAAATTAAATGTGGTGCTTTTTTCTGTTAAAAGTAATGATATAATCAGATAGGCCTAGGCTACATTACACACCCTAGTTCATCTTGAGTGTGTTGTTATTAGTTTTTTTAATAACGCTCTTTGAATGGCATTATTTACTGTTTTAACAATTTGTGCCGACCACATAACACATACAAATGCTAAAACGAAGATGACGCAAGCATTTCCATCGCGTGCAACATGTGAAAAATAAAATCAATAGAAGCGATATGAATATTAAGGTTACAGTTTTGTCAGACACAAAGATGACTTAATTTCCCTAACTGCCCAGACACTGCGGTTTGCAACAGAATCTCCGGCTAATAAAGAGTTCCTCGCTCAGGCTCTGTAATGCAGCACAGCGTTAGTCGCTAATGCAATTGGGCACATGCAATACAATCCCCCTTGCAACACATAGCGTCTCAGTGGCATACATCACGTTTATCTCCCCAATGCGACTCTAAAGCTGCACTCACCACGGTGGCCAGACGGCCAGGTAGAAAGGCTGTGTCAGGTGCTGTTGGACGACTGGCGTTCACCGCTCTTTCTTCTCTTGGATAATCAGGTGATTTTTCCACTTCCTTATGCTTTTTTAAAAGCCCCCTTTTTCTTTAGTAATGGCAGCAGCAGCCCTACTGCCGTGCCTCACCTGGCTCTTGCATCTACGGTTTCTGCGCGCGTCCGTCGCATCAGCGTCCGTCTCTCAGGCGCGCACCGAACGACCAGTCAACCAGCCTATAGGCTGTAATTCCCCAGAGGAACAAGGAAAGAACCACTAACTAATAATACACATAATTACCACATCGCCTTTGTCCATAGCAAACGTCTTATCTGATCTCAGTGAGGTTATTCCTATTTGAATAACGATTGCATTTTTGTAGTCCAAATGTCCAAATGTCCGCATATTACACAGTTTATATTATAGTGCATATATCCGGAACTATGCGCTCACTTATGAAAATGTAAGAGCGGCTAGAGTAAATGGTCAAGATACACGGCTTGGTAACAGCAGGGGCCCCTATTTCACAAATACTAAAACACAGAACCCTGCAGTGAATCAATGATGAATGGGGGGCATCTGCGCTCTCTCTCTCTCTCTCTCTCTCTCTCTCTCTCTCTCTCTCTCTCTCTCTCTCTCTCTCTCTCTCTCTCTCTCTCTCTCTCTCTCTCTCTCTCTCTCTCTCTCTCTCTCTCTCTCTCTCTCTCTCTCTCTCTCGCCCTCTCCCTCTCTCTTCCTTTATCTCCCTCTCGCCCCTCTCAACCTCTCTTGTATCTAGTTGGTTTGGCAATTTGAAGACGCTGATCAATAAATATCTTTTCTTTTATTTGGATGAATTATTTAATTTCGTGTATGATTGAAAGGTATGATTATCTACAAAATAAAAATGAATTATTGTAAAGTGGCGGCCACTGCGGCATACACCCCGATATAAGATGCATATGTATGATAATGAACAAATACATTGGTTTTTTAAATGAGGGGTTGATGAAGGGGCAGGCCACAGAGCAGCAGGGTGAGGGGCAGCGTTGCCAGATTGGGCCAGAAATCTGGCAACGATGGTGAGGGGACGCAGCGACGGATGTCAAGGCCACGCCCTTTTCAACGCTACTTCCGGATTACGCGCCCAGAAAGAGAAAAAAAATATCTGGTTGCTATGAAATGTAGCTAGCAGCTAAAGCTGGCTACCGCTTGACCGTCAGCTATCAATGCAACGCTGTGTTTAAATTACCCATGTCAAGACATAAGAAGGATTTTCCAAGTGTTGTGCTGCTTTTGTGTAACTATAGTAGCACACAATATTCCCGGCATATCCATTGTCAATTGGTAAGTAGCTAGCTTTAATGCTAGACAAATAGTAATTTATCCACGGCTATCTAGCATTAGTTAATGATGCCTAGCTAACGATACACTGGCACTATTCGGACACTCATCGGTATGTGTCTATTCCCACAAACTACGCAGTGTATCATAATAAGAATAACAACAACACTGTCATAAGAATATTTCCACTGATGGTTTTTATTCTCCCGTCACGGTGGGTCTTTTGTTTATTCGCCTTTCAGCGATATGCAAATGTTAGACATTGATGGACCGACGCTAAATGTTACTCCTATTATTAATGTCGTAATGTATGAGCACTTCCAGTACAAGCAGACATCATTTGTGAGGGCAATCTCAATACATGGTATTCATTGTGGTGTCTAGATGGACTGATGCCTCACCAGCTCCAGACACATCATACTGTGTACAGTGGCAGCATCCTTGACGCTCTTTGACACTTTTAATCAAGCCTCTAATGCCCAACAATGCACCACACATGTGTTGTATCTAAATGCCACCTAATGTCTTTAACAATCTGAATATGTTTTAATTTAGTATATATAATGTCTTCAACTTTTTCAAAGCAGCCTTAAATCAATTCCAAAGGGAAATATTTCACTGGGCAGAATATTAGGTGTTCCATAATGCTGTGACAGATGGTTGGTATTTATGTCCAATATCTCAGGAGGCAGAGTTAGTAGAGGGGTTGCTGGTTCTTTCCCTCGGGCTCCTTTTTGTTATTGGACACTTTTTAATACCCATGGTGCCCTCGAGCAAGACGCCAAACTTATAACATTGTCTTGTCGCTTTTGCTTTTCACGCTGGCGTGGGTGTGAGTGGGTGAATGTGAAGCGTTTGAACTGTAAAGCGCTTGAGTAGTCCATTCGTGTAGTGGATAGAAAAGTGCTTTATAAATGCAGTCCATTTCTGGAAGAGACACAGCGGGTCAGCTGTGAAAAAACCACATCTGTGTGACTATGAATTAGCGCCACATCTATATTTTGAGTGGCTCTCGGGCCGTGGTGAAGATATGACTCATTGTGTTTCTTTATTTGGTGACGCCGCAGACCGACTGACTAGACCAGATAACATTGGCACCGCCGGCCGTGCCACTCTTATTTCAACACAGAGACGAAACAAAACCCAGGTACATCCATAATGCATCAGTACAATCTGAGATATTGTAATGATTCAGAGCACACTGGGGTTCATCCAGACCTCTTCCGTACTGTAAACTCTTGTTTTCAATGTTAACAGGCATTGTCTCTCTCCGTCCCTCTCCAGTAGAACATGAATGGTCTGTCCATTCGAGAGCTGTGCTGCCTCTTCTGCTGCCCCCCCTGTCCCAGCCGCATTGCAGCCAAACTGGCCTTCCTCCCCCCGGAGCCCACCTACGCCCTCCTACCTGACCCCGATCCAGTGGCCAGCGCAGCGGGGGCGGCCTCCGGGACAGGTGCCGGGGCACCCGCACCTTCTCTGGGTGCCCCGGGCCTGCGCTCCCGGCTGTCTGGCAGTGGAGACAGGGGAGGGGGAGGAGGAGGAGGGGGGGCCGGGGGGGGCGGCGGCGGTGGGGGCGGTGGAGCAGCAGGAGGAGGAGCAGCAGCAGCAGCAGCAGGGACAGGTGTAGCAGGCGCAGGTGGAGCTGGGTCAGAAGCCAGGTGGAAGCTCCATCTGACGGAGCGGGCAGAGTTCCAGTACTCCCAGAGAGAGCTGGACGTGACGGATGTGTTCCTGACCCGGTCCAGCCGGGGGAACCGGGTGGGGTGCATGTACATCCGCTGCGCTCCCAACGCCAGGTGAACACGTTTACTGATGGTTGTTTGGACAATTAGGTGTTTTCTGATACTGCACACCACCTATTTTCTTCTCTGCTTTTGTTTTGTTCATTGTTCGGAAGAGGGAAGCCACCCTTTTTGACCATAATGGGCATCGATGATCCTGTTTCTATTTGTTTCTATTCTTTACTCATAAATCAATACTAAACCCTGTAAAAGTGCAATCATCAACACAAACCTGCCAGCATCGCAAAAGATGAACAACCATAGTAATCCATTTGAACCCCCCCCTAGGTTTACAGTGCTGTTCTCCCACGGTAACGCGGTGGACCTGGGCCAGATGAGTAGCTTCTACATCGGCCTGGGCACCAGGATCAACTGCAACATCTTCTCCTACGACTACTCGGGCTACGGCGTGAGCACCGGCAAGCCCTCCGAGAAGAACCTCTACGCCGACATCGACGCGGCCTGGCACGCCTTGCGCTCACGGTACGGCCAGGCGGCCTTCTTCACCCTGGGGGGGTGGGGGTTAGTGGGAGTAGGTGTGGGTCACTAAGGTTGTGCGCCCAAACGTCCTCCCATCACCCTGGGCGGTAGGTTAGTGATGGTGTGTGAGGGATGGGGATCATTAATATTTATTGATATCGTTACCATTTTCGATACTCCTTAACAATCCGAGTCTTTATCGATACCACTATTGATACTTTTCTATTAATTGGTGGAAATACGACGCATTTTTAGTGATGAGGAAAATATTTAGGAAATAAATAATTGTATTTTAAATTAAATATGTAATTCTTAATAAATATTGACATTGGTAGTTTTAATTATATATACTAAAATGATTAGAGCACTATACAACTATTAGTATTACAGAAACATGAGTAAGACGGTATTACTCATGCAAACATCAGTAAGACAGTATTACTCATGTTTCTCACCAAAAACTCAATTTACCGTTTCTTTGTTACATTTGAACAGTCGTTTTACTGAGCCAACCTCAACACATCATCACCCAGCACATCTGAAAATGTATTTACTTTTTAAGATAACTAGCTTGTATGTTGCCGATTACAACGCCGATTTCACAATTGGATTACTATTTTTAACTGAAGGGACTAGCGACAATGTCCGTGTGTGCGATTACCGCTCGTACTTTGAGTGGATGATTAAGACGGGCCCGTCTGTGGTGCGACAGGAGAAGGAGGAGACCGAGTCTTTTCAACTCGGGAGACAGTCGAAGGTACCGCATTTGGCCTTTATTTGATTTACAATGCTAATGTGCTCGGCCATTGAGGTTGTGTTCCCCCCCCCTTTACATTAAATGATTTTCGCCATTTTCGCCCGTTCAGCCTACCTCGCGAGCAAAGTTAACTGCCAGACTTCACGTATTTTACCGTGTTTGCTTACAGTTCCATTCAAAAACATTGGTAGACACACGCTGCAGTGATTTGGATTGATTTTTGATTTTAAATGACGTGACGCGACTCAAGAGACACAGCATTACGTTACAGGTGACGTAATGACCGACGGGACTTTGATAGTGGTATCGATAAGCCCAAACGTTCATGATTTTCGGGTGGAACCGGGATGGAAGCGGGCTCCGATCCCCATCCCTAGTGTTGGTGTTAGTAGGTGTGATGCACTAAGGCTGTGTGACCAAGGGCTCTCGGTCACCATGGGGGGCTAGGAGTAGTAGGGGTTGCAGTGGTGTGTGTTTGTACTGTGGTTTTTGTTTTCACACTGCGGGTAGTATAGTGGCTACTAGGGGGACTATAAGGTTCTCAGTTCAAATCTCATTGTCTGCCGTGATGCCACCCTCCGACCTGCTCCTTAATAACCTTAATAACATGCATACCAAGCAAAATGATTGCAAGTGGCTTTGGATAATAGCTTGTGCTGAATAACTCGGTGGTAAATAGTGTTTGTCGAACCCCAACCTTGTCTCTGACATTCCTTTAAATGATGCATTGTTGGCTTTCCATCATTTTACTCCCTTATCTATGCATGGAAGCTGTCAACCGACGTCAGCGGTTGAGATTGACAGGAAATACTCTGAGGTACTAGAAGCGGTTGCAGCCCTGTACACTTGTGGGCTCATTATGCAAGAACAGCATCGGTCATTCTGTGTATATTTTAACCAAAGCAAGGCAACCACTAGAACCCAAAGTGAACCTCATCGTCACGATTAAACTACCAGACAAACTCTGGGCTTCTTCTCCTGTCTTGGCCACCCACCCACGCGTGTGTGTTGTGTGCGTGTTTCCAGGTACGGCATCAGCCCCGAGAACATCATCCTGTACGGCCAGAGCATCGGCACGGTGCCCACGGTCGACCTGGCGTCGCGGTTCGAGTGCGCCGCCGTGGTCCTGCACTCCCCCCTCACCTCGGGCATGAGGGTGGCCTTCCCCGACACTAAGAAGACCTACTGTTTCGACGCCTTTCCCAAGTGAGTGTCCTGCTGAATGCAGTGCGAGTCCATACACACACACACACACCACACACACACACACACACACACACACACACACACTGATGTCCTCAGTGGAGTTTTGAGTTCCAAAGTATTTGTAATGTATAGACGGAGCTCATCTCTCATAGATTGTGCCGGGCCAAGAGAAACTCTTTAATTAGATCAGGAGTCATCACAGAAAACCCTCATTTTCGGTAAAGGGTACCTCTGTTGGATTGAGGCGATTTTTAATTAGTTCCCAGCATGATAACCGCGCCTTTTTGTTCTCCCTGATCCAACATCATCATCATATCATCATAAAAGTGCTCTGAAGGGCAGGAAGTGGTCTGTAAGCCCCCCCTGTGATCCTGACGCCCCCTTTTGAGTTGGGCGACTCGGCTGTTCCTTTTTATATTTTTGATGCTTTTTTTGTGGAGTGAGATAGATAGGAAGGTATGGGAGATGGAGGGGGAGGGCCAGCAGCTAAATGACCTGGGGGGGGGGGCAGGTATCGAACCCGGGTCGCTGCGATCAGGACCGAGCCTTAACGGTACCCCCCCCCCGCTTGTCTTCCAGCATCGAGAAGGTGTCCAAGATCCCTTCCCCGGTGCTCATCATCCACGGCACGGAGGACGAGGTGATCGACTTCTCCCACGGCCTGGCGCTGTTCGAGCGCTGCCCCAAGGCGGTGGAGCCGCTGTGGGTGGAGGGCGCCGGCCACAACGACATCGAGCTCTACAGCCAGTACCTGGAGCGGCTACGGCGCTTCATCAACCACGACCTGGCCGCGCCGCACGCCTGAAGCAGTGTGTGTGTGTGTGTCTCTGTGTGTGTGTGTGTGTGTGTGTGTGTGTGTGTGTGTGTCTGTGAGAAAGAGAGGGGTTATTGGGATTTGCAAAAGTGCAACATCTATGGATGCTGGTGCACTGAGCACACTTCCTAGCCCCCCGCCTTCCCCCTTTCCCCCCTTGACCGCTTACACAAGAACCGTGTGTGTGTGTGTCTGTGTGTGCGTGCGTGCGTTGCGTTGTGTGTGTGTGTGTGTGTGTGTGTGTGTGTGTGAGGGTGAGTATGTTATTGTATGTGTTTTTTGTTTTGTTGATTTTTAGAAATGAAGGACTACTTGACGATGATCATATCTGGAATTGGAGAAACTGCATTTGGACGAGGCCCTCTGCATGGAGAGACTTTAAATAAGTCACACGTTGGTTGGTGCGTGTGTGTCTGTGTGTGTCTGTGTGTGTGTGTGTGTGTGCGTCTTCTTGGAAAGAATACCTCCAGAGCTCCCTCAGTGAAAAAGATGACACAAAATGCTGGTCCAGGCCTGTGTCTCCCCCCCACCTCCCCCGACTCCACCCGTGTCTCCTATTGACTGCCGGGGCATTTCTAACGTGGTGGTCCAGTGAAGGCCAGCCCTTCTCTGTGTCACTGGTGTGGTGGGTTTACTCTTTCCTCTTTCCTTTGTTCACCTGAGAGAACAAAGGCCTAGCAGTCTTGAATGCTTCCATAAACCTGTATGGTGGTTAAGTGTCCTCCCTGTGTTTCACCTGTCCCCTATTTTCCTTTTTGGTTCTCCGCCCTTCGGTAAAAGGTTATAGACCGACCAAGTGTTCCACCTCATCTCCTCTGATTCTGCTGGGACTGCAGCTACTTCACTGTCCACAAGCACCCCAGTGGGTGAAAACCAGTGAAGGATTGTGGTTTTCACTGTGTACTTTTTTTTTTTTTTTTTTTTTTTTTGTTTACACCACCACCACTACCCCCTCCTCCGCCTCTTCGTCGACCACCCACCATCAAATATACCACGTTTTCCAATACCGCAGATATTTTTGCTCGCTATTGGAAATCAAACCCAGGGCTTTTAGAGGCGTATTGACCGGTTTAGGAGCCGTCCCTGTGAAGCTTATTGAAACACAGAATATGAGTTGCAGACTTCCCTGCAATAGCGCCAGTCCTCTGTGTTTGTGTGTGTGTGTGTGTGTGTGTGTACGTGTGTTTCCGGCACATTAGGCTTTACTGACGTGTGAAGACAGACCACGCTGGTACCAAGGCAGCATGAATATTTAAGTAAACGCTTTCATTTTTTCCAGTTATTTTCTTTTTATTTAATGTAAATGAAGATTGCCTCATGAGGTTTTTTTTTTTAAACATTTTCTAGAATCCCGGTGTACAGATTGGTGGAGGTAGACATAGGAACTCTAGTTCAGCTTTTGTTTTTGGTTCCCTAAGGCGTAACAGGTGTCTGCTCAGTTTATAACAAACTCTCCACTTCCTTGATCCTTTTTGTTGAAGAAAGACGTCTGACAGTGATAATCTCTTCTGCACAATACGTGCATCACACTACCATATTTTTTCCATTTCGCCCTCCCGCTCTACTCTTGGAGAGCTCATACGCGACCCCTTTGTTTCCCTTAACTAACAGGCAAAGCTTTTCCTCTATGTCGTATCACTCACTACATATGTACTGTATTGTAGGGGCCAACAATGCATGTCATTTTTTAATGTATTTTTTTTATGTTGCGATGTGGGTATTCTGACCACCATGCAAATGAGCTATGAACTAAGACTTATAAAAACGAGGAGTACCAGTGCCAGGAGTACGAGCCCCTAGTATTGTCTGTATGTGTTTGTTTCCCCCCCCCCCCCCCCCTTTCTGTCTGAGGTCCTCCTATGGTTAGCTGCACTAGCTCCCAGTCTGAGATCTCTTGTGGTCAGCTGCACTAGCTCCATGCCAGATCAGCTATGGTTAGCGGCCATAGCTCCCGCTCTTAAATCTATGGTTGGCTGCACTAGCTCCAGTCTGACCCAAGCCACATCTGAGCCTCTGACAGCGTGGTGTGGTGCAGGTTCCGCCACATCTTTGCACAACATTGAACAGAAAAACGTTGACCCATACATGCAAACACTACATACACTGTAGTTTACATTTACACTCACTCGTATACGAATAAACATATAAAAATATATATATCTATATCTATATAGAAATGGATCAAGCATGAGATAAAAGCAGGTCTTTAGTTCAGAGTTATTGTATAAAGCATTCAACGTGTACTGAGGGTACACACACAGGATGGTGCATCTTCATTGATTATCTTAAGCAGGCTAGCAAGGATCCTACCAATTGAAACCTTGGTAATGGGCTTTATCTGTAGAGCTGAATAAAAATGGCATGCTATGGTGGTAAACAACCATCCGGTTTGGTTCAGATCTGCTCAGGGGCCCCCCGCACGCATTCATTTCAGTGACCACAGCTGCTCTTTAATTAAAGGGAAAAATGTACTGTACTAGCACTGACATGAACGCTATATTTGTCCCCTCCCCGTTCATTTACAATTGGTTTCCAATGAAGATTCACAACTAGAACCGGCCATCCCCCCCCTGTGTATGTCCATTCTCATGTGTATTTTGTCTCTTCTGGACTTTTTAATAAGGGGCGGAAGTGGAATTCTTTCTCTTGTTGTAGTGTAAAAGTAGATGCCCTTTCTGGATAGATTGTCAGTGGTGGGAGGGGAAAGAAAAATAAGCAAAAACAAACCATTGGAGCCACTGTTCTGATGGAGACAGCAAAGCAAAGGGGTTTTCTCATCTGCACCACTATGGCTAAAGGTATGGTCCCTCGGGCCTCTGAATGTTAACTTGAGACTACATGCATGTCTATTGTGTTTTTCCGAGCAAGGGATTGGGGCTGGGTTGGTTAGTGGTATCTGTACGTGTATTGTCAGAGGGGTTTAAAAAAAATTAAGAAAAAAACATGGCATTGGAAAAGTTAAGCGCTTTAACAAAAAAAAACGAAACGGGACATTTGTTCGACTTTTTAATATATATATGATACTACTAACTGATGTATTGTCATGAGTTTTGTGATAGAGATGGGGGTAGGGTCATGTTGGGAGGGTTGGGCGGGTGGGGGCCGTGGCTAGGTGATATACTGTAGGTGGGTTGTTTATATGGTTACTATACTTACCTGATCTATTCTTTATTTCTATTATGATTTTTAATTTTATGTTGCTGTTTTTTGAACTGAGAAAATGATGTAAAGATATTCACTCATGGGACTGAATCTTGACCTTTTTATTGACAATTGAAAATAAAAAGAACACTTATTTACAAAACATGGAACTGAATTCTGCGTTTTTATGCTTTCATGTGGGTCCTCATTGTTTAATTAAATTGAATTATTAAATAAAATTCATAAAAATCTACAGAAACTAGATAGGCCTCTGTCAAGAATAATTATGTCATTAGCTTTCATTTGACGAAATGAGTCAGAACTTGGTATATGCTGACATCTAGTGGTAGAATAGCGCCACTGAAAGCTACAGATTATGCGTCTTGCGGTTAACAAATGACGCTTGACGTTAATTGTACTTTCAGTTGTCCTCAGCAGAAATCACTGCCGTTTTGTTCTCAAACTATTAGGATTTCTAACAGCATCTCAAATCAATGTATTCCTAATCTTAATTGTAAGTATAAAAGGAGAATACTAACAAGATTAATATAAGAAAGATTGGATCCTAGTATGATAGCAATAATTAAGAGCAGAAACAGGTTAAAGAGGAAATGTAGGCCGTTTTGTCTCTAGGTCAGCCAGAAGACACGCGTAGCAGCCAGTGTAGGCCTACACAGCCATGATCTTAACCAGACTAAACACACACTTACCTAATCCTAACCTAACAATACCTCAGCTTCACCATCTCCCTAAAGGTAACCACATATATATTGAATTCCAAAATATTCTCTTAACGCTGCAAACTTAACCATTACAAATCTAACCATTTGGACCATTTAAACGAAATGTTTTACCTAAACTTAGCCGTTTAGAGCTTTTTAGCTAAATCTCAATCGGTCACCAACATATTGTAGAGCTCAGGCGAGCAGAAATTGAGGTCCTCCCGTCGTCATTATCTCTGGATCAGCTGAGGGAGCCCTGTGGCGGCCAGCTGTGTCTGTGCGGTCTCCCCCCGGGCTCCCTGGGCTGTGTTTCTGGATCCTGTGGAAGATAAGGAA
>OLKM01000195.1:425935-440935 GCA_900291075.1 Melanogrammus aeglefinus
TTGTGTTTCTTCACATGACAAACCCTAGCTGCAGCAATCACCACCTTTAAATACATGAAAAAAACATTATAAATGGATGTATACAATATCAATACACGCATAACATATTCATTTAGATTTACAGTATGAATACTGTTTGTATAGTGCATACACGATCGCTTACACATCCCATTGCATCAGAGATGTCATGTGAAAAAAAACTGAGTAATGTAAGATGTCAGGACAGAAACTGAAACTAACCCATACGAGGTAATTGAAAGAGAAGGATTTGTTCTACACCTAAATGAGATGGTGCCCCTCACCTTAATGTGTTTCAGAAGCACAGAGGAGTGAAAACAGATATGGTCCTCGGACACAAACACCCTTCCATGGTAGATCAGCTCTTTCTGCAGGGAGCAGGTGAATGCTGAACCACACACGCACGCACGCACGCGCGCGCGCGCACACACGCACGCACACACACACACACACACACACACACACACACACACACACACACACACACACACACACACACACACACACACACACACACACACACACACACACACACACACACACACACACACACACACACACACACACACATGAACACTTCACTACTTCAACGCTATTCTGTCAACGCCATGAAGTGTCTGTATTCTAATAATAATAATTGATAGGATTTATATAGCGCTTTTTTGGAGGTCATTTAAAGACGCTTTACATCACATTGAATATACAGTAATAACACAGAGGAGCACCCTCACGCACCCACACATGCTCACATAGCAGCACCCACACCCCTGCACACGCTGTCCCGTACTAGGATTAGACAAATAACACAGTAAATCAAATAAAACATCGTGAAAAGCTCCTAGCCCCTCCCGAAAGACCACATACCCAGAACACAAGCACAGGAATGCTGCAAAACAAATGTAGTGCAGAAATGAAAAAAAAACAACAATTATAAGACTCAGTGCTCTATCAGCGTAAAACCAACAGCTCATTACAAAGCAATAGCCTCGTTTGAAGTGCAAACCCAAAGAACAGAGACCCACTGTCATGTTTATCCTGCGCTCATGTCGAGGGAAACACCTCAAGCTTCATGTTCACTCACTTGCTGTCAGCGTCTCCGTCTCGGGGATATCTTCAAACAGCTTGTGGAACATTAAATTGTGTTTCCTGAAGCTCTGTGGAGACCCGCAAAGAAACCATGTCATAACGTAGGCCTAATAATATAATAGCATTCCTTTGAATAAAGAAAACAGGGAAATATCAGGTGCGGTTCAGTCGGGTCAATTTAATTTGTCTAGCCTTCGAATACAGCTGCAGTCTCACTCGACAGACAGAGTTAACTCAGTTAACGAGGATACAAACTGACCAGAGTGCTTAGGAGTGCAATACGTACGTACCCAAAGGGCAGCGGAACAATCAGTACTTTGTATTTACTTACATTTTTGGACACAAGCCCGTCGAATCGTTTAAGACCTTCCTCCCCGATATTAGGATCCCTGTGGGGCCACATCACAAACATACCAGACGTTAGTTTTATTTTTTTTACTAAAAATAACTCAGAAAAGGAGGAGGATGAGACGAAAGAGAAGGTAAAGGGGAGGAGAGAAAATGAGAAGGAGAAGAAAATGACCTTAATCACTGCACTGATAGTGATGGTGATGGTGATGGTGAAAGTGATGGTGATGGTGATGGTGAAAGTGATGGTGAAAGTGATGGTGATGGTGATGGTGATGGTGATGGTGATGGTGATGGTGATGGTGATGGTGATGGTGATGGTGATGGTGATGGTGATGGTGATGGTGATGGTGATGGTGAAAGTGATGGTGATAGTGATGGTGATAGTGATGGTGAAAGTGATGGTGATGGTGATGGTGAAAGTGATGGTGAAAGTGATGGTGATAGTGATGGTGAAAGTGATGGTGATAGTGATGGTGAAGTGATGGTGAAAGTGATGGTGAAAGTGATGGTGATAGTGATGGTGAAGTGATGGTGATAGTGATGGTGATAGTGATGGTGATAGTGATAGTGATGGTGATGGTGATAGTGATGGTGAAGTGATGGTGATAGTGATGGTGATGGTGATGGTGATGGTGATAGTGATGGTGATAGTGATGGTGATTATGATGGTGATAGAAATGGCAAACATTTGCCGTGGACTCTCGGTGAAGGAATGTGTCAAAAACCTAATAATGAAATGCCATGTTGTACCATCAACTATACAATTATATAAATGTACCCTGACGCTAGCTTCCTGTTGCAGGCCCCGTATCACAGTGTGCTCTGTGGGGGACCCCGGCTGGCCCCGAGGCCTTTACCTCTGAGGGCCGTCCTTCTGGAGGCTGTGGTGGAGCTCCTTGATCTGCACCTGGGCGTCCTGCAGTGTGTTCTCCTGCTCGGATCCTTTATGGGACCGTCCGCTCCTCCGCAGGCTCGCGGCGGTCCCACTGCGGACCAAGAGACCCACACTGACACTCGACAAAGGTGTGGTAGATGGTTTACAGGGACGAGACACAGCCATTTACCCAGGGAGGCATTCCAACAGAGGAATGAAAGCGAGTGGAAAAGTACTATAATAATAATAATAATAATAATAATAATAATAATAATAATAATAATAATAATAATAATAATAATAATAATAATACAGAACACATTAATATATGTAACACTATCATTTTATAGTTGAGAAAAACATATATCTAGTTGAAGGTTTGAATTATATCATTTATAATTTATATATGGCACTGATCTAGGAGTTATGGGAGAAAATTTGATAAAATAAATATAGCACTTTAATAATACATATTATAATAAAGAACATCTTATCAAAAAACCAAGAAGCACATTTCCCAGTAGAAATCGTTCGAACCAATTTAAAAGCCTGATATTCTAAACACACAATGCACCCTACAATCTATACAAATACAACAACCAGGGTTTTGTCAGAGGAGCAACCTGATCAGATAGAGTTTTATACATACATAAATGTGTATACTCACAGAGAGCCGTCCAATGAAAACCGCCTGTTCATACTTCAATGTTGCGACAGAAGCGGATTGAAGACACACTATGAGTTGTGGATTCATTGATATGGTTTCTCTTCCTCACAATCTCTCACCTGTAAGATTGGCGGAGGAGGCAGTATAGGCGGGACCAGAGTCAAGGGCTTGACACTGACAGCCCTTGAGCTTGCTAGTCTTCTGCTTGAAAGTGGGCGGTCCCACCTACTGCCTCTTATAAATCTATCTCTTTGTTTGATGGACTTAGAGATTACAGAGATGGTGTAGGATGTTAGTAAGATAACAGGGTTAGTAATAGGTTAGTTATATAGGGATAGTACTAGTCTCATGGTAAGTTATATAGAGAAATAGGTCGGGTAATAAGTAATTTAGGGATAGGGACATGGTTAGTCAAAGGGTTATGTTAAATACTAGTAATAGCAATAGGATTTTTTTTTAACAATAAGGTCTAGGGCTAGGTTTTGGTTTTAGGGATTGGGATTTCCTATTACTGATTAATGATCGGACTAACACTGCTCCTAGCTGCACTAGTTCTGCAGTAAGAGTGGAACAGTGATTGTCTTCATTTATGCCCAAGAACTCAAGGTTGGCCTGCTGAACAGATGCTTCAGATCTGTCAACCAATAGAATAATATGCAGGCCTATATATATATATATTGTTACATTTAAGGCCGTAAACTCAAGGTTGACCTACTGCAAAGATGTTTTACATGTTAGAGCCAATAGCCTCATATGCAGGCCGCTACATATTGTTACTTTTACGTTTATTTTCTATCAGGTGGTAACATCCGTATTATGTAAGGGTTTTGTCACACTTGTAATAAAGACTTAAGATAATGATGCAATTGCAGTAATGGATTTAGTAAGCATGTTTCAATGTAATGTGATTCTGTAATGCAACATGTAATGACCTGCCAAACAGTGGTCTGGCCTGCCTGACAACCCTTTGCTTATTGTCTTAAGACAAAAGCCTCATGCTGGAAAGAGCTTAGATTTTATCTGAAGATATATAAGTAAAAAAAATGGACGGAATGAACAGAGAAGTTCAAACTCAATTAGTATGCTATCGTAGACTGTGGTATAATATAATTTATCTTGCGTGTGTGTGTGTGTGTGTGTGTGTGTGTGTGTGTGTGTGTGTGTGTGTGTGTGTTGTGTGTGTGTGTGTGTGTGTGTGTGTGTGTGTGTGTGTGTGTGTGGTGTGTGTGTGTGTGGTGTGTGTGTGTGTGTGTGTGTGTGTGTTTGTGTGTGTGTGTGTGTGTGAGTGTTTGCATTAGTGTGCTGACTTCATCAGTTCACCTAGCTCTGATGCTGTCTGAGAAGAACAGGATTCTTGGTGCTTTAATCTCTTGATCATAAACGGCCAAGCAAGAAGGAATTGTACCAGAACAATGTGTTCTATGGGCCATAAGAAATAATGGTGGCACAGGTTAACTCATATCCAGAAGGGGTCTAATGGTATTAGAGTTGATTCTTCCTTCTGCCCCCTGGCCTACCAGAAAAAGCTATAATATCCTCCCTTTTTCATGCATTCATTCTGTAATAGTGACAATCAGTGGTTAAATTGGGATTTTCTATGTGGGGGGGCTCTGATCCGGAGGGGCCACCGCTCCCCATACGCAGAGTACGCAGAGCCAAAATTAAGGTTGCAAAAAAAAAAATCCATGATATTCGTTATATTAGTACATTAAAGAAATTAGCATTTTTTATATGTTGCTTAATATGTAACGGTCTCCGACTGCAATGAAGCACGCGCACGAGCCGAGCAGGGGGGGCGTGGCTTTTGTGATTCCTGATTGGATGGAGGGGAGGGTGTGCAATTCGAAAAATAAATCGTTAGTCCAGTAAATCCAGCCGCCCGGGATTGTACCTTTAAAGGCTAGCCGATAGGCTACGTCACCATCATGTTAACGCGGGCTTTTAAATCTAACCTGCTGTGTAGCGCGCGCTCTCTGTCTCTAACTCTCTGTCTCTAAAGCCTGCCACACACATAAAGATTTTATAAATCTCAACCGATTTTTTATCTGTGAGAGACCCCACACATGAAGATAAAAAATCTGTGATTTAACAGTTTTGATCGTATTGTGTGTGGTGTCCTGCGATATTCCAAACACAGCACGCAACACACATTAAGATTTGTCAATGGGGACTCCCGATTGTCGGCTTCCCCCCCACACAAGACGATTTGACACCACAACGTTCTCCGCCGACAATCGTAAATATTGAACATGTTTAATATTTACGATTGTCGGCGCCGACTGATTTCGGAGCCGATTGTCGGCCGAATTTCAACTCTTAACACACAACCACACACTACAAGAGAATCTTATAAAATAATCTTAAGAGCTTAAGATAATCGGGCGATGTCTGTCCGTGTTTGGAAGGGGGAAAATCGGGGCAAAATCAGCCCGATTATCTTTATGTGTGTGCCAGGCATTATGTTAATTTTTCCTGCTTAATGAAAATGCAAGCCCATATCTAATGATATTAGCCTATTGGTTTAATTTAGTTTCTCTTACCTCGCCATTCACCTGTCTACTACGATAATTATGTCTGATGATGACCGTTAGAATGATTTGACGTTTGTGTTGTCTGATCTGGGGGGAGGAGAGCTGCTGCGCAAGTTTCGTGCGCGATATGCCTACTTCTCAAACTTGCTCCAGATGTCTAAGCCAGCCTATCCCTACTCCATTATTTAGAATTGTGTTTTAAAACAACATAGATTTGCAATGGAAAAGTTGTAAATGAGTAGGACAACATTGCTCGTGATGGACTAGGCAGACTGCCAAAATCGGCTGGAGCAGATCTGCTGCGCAGAACTCCAGACCCGGCCGCTTATGTGCCGGGGCTCCGCCCCGGACAGCCCCGGCCCAATTTAACCTCTGGTGACAATCATACAATAACACAATTCTTCCCAAAAAAGGCTTTGATTTTTATCATGTACACAAATTAATCTGTGAATGATTGTAACCAGAATCATATTTCTGGCCTTGATTTATTATCTCTTTACTCTTGCACGGAGGACGCCCAGTGACGGTTTGCCTCTGAATTCACTGTAAACCTGCTGGCGATATAGCGAGTGCGGCCTCCAGAAGCGCAGCGCCATCCAGCGGACACACACGGTACTTCAACACGATCAGATGAATGGAAGAAAAAGAGACATCGACAACACATTGTGCTGTATATCCAATCATCCTGCTTTTAATACAAAGTCAAGATACAATATCTACATCCATGGTTTGAAAGGAAATAACATGTACATAGGCGAGGAGAATGTCTTCATAAGGTCAGTCCCTCGATAGATTTTTATGCTTCCTCCGTGTGCCCGAAATATATCCGTTGACACGATCATGATCAGATATTCAAAACCGAATAACATATTGTATATATGTAACACAATGTCAAGACGGTTTTCGACCACACAAATTTCATATCAGAATAATTTCAAATTTTATGAACAAAAACTTTGAGCATTAAACAAAAATAATTGGATGCCTTATTTCACCATCACTTGCTAGCATGTGCTTTAAAGGTTCATCACACTAAAGGTTAGTTGTGCACTGGCTTGAACCCCGACCCACTACTCTGCTTCATAGAACTATGTTCGCTGTCTTCCTATATCTAATATTATATTTAATCATAATTTAATCATGGTCAACAATGTTGCTGAATACCACTTCTGGGGAACTTTAAAATTAATCTAGCTAGATTTAATATACATTTGTAGCTAACTAGGACACAGTATCAAATAGCCCCCTCAACAGGGTGGATACTAAATACTAAAGCAAATTAAAAAAAGCACAAAACTGACCTTGAAAAATCAAATAAACAAACTAACATAACACAGAAACATTGGCTTGCCGAATAAACAAGTAAACATGTTGTTGGTTATATTTGATATCCCAAAATAAATAAATAAATAAATAAAAGTAAAAAGTAACAAAATAGAAAGATAATAAATATTTTATTTTAAAAAAGAAATATCAAATAAATATGACAAAAGTGAACTATAACAATAAGGCTTCTTTTGTCGACAGTACGAACTACTTCACATCCAACCTCACATTATATCTTGTGCTCAGGCATATGTTTCTGTACTGTATAGTAGTCCGATGATGTCGGACTATATCTACAAACTAGCGGCGCTGCCAGGAGGTTCTTGGTTCTGGAGCCGCGTCCTGCTCATAATGACATTGGAACGACGATGATTATATCTCAAATAATGAAAGAGAACTTTCAATATCAAAAGACTTGCGGTTTAGTATACTGGATTAGAAGGTTAAAGTTGAAGATGTTCTGTACACAAGGTTTTTTTGGGGTAAGTTCGACATCATGTGGCATTCTGTCATACCGTTGTGATTGGCTAAAAGGGAGGACACTTGAAGACCAACCTTCATGTTTAAACTTCGTTTAGTTTTTTTCCACGTTATTTTACGCTATCCTTACTACAACCCTTAAAGTCGCAATGTGTAACATTTTAACTTGCTCGTGGCTTTAAATGACCTGGACATGGATATAGTCAATGCTGATCGATAGTGATATCTAAAACTGTATCAATAAAATCACACCCTATAACTGATATATTCCACAAATAAGAAGTGCTGGCCAGCCCGTACTAATCTCTGTGTTTATCTCACTATCGACACTCCTTCTAAAGACTCCCTCTCACGCCACCCAGCCAGCCGAGCTACGCCAGCTCAGGTCACACAGCAGCCTGTTAGCGTGGACAGAACACTGTTATCTCCTTTTTAAATTCTGAAAGCCTCCATCCTGCTCACTGGGAGGGGCCCAGTCGTACACATTGTGACTTTAATCATGTAACATTTCGCACTGGTTTTGAATCCAACTATTTTCTATAAATTGATCAGCCTGATCCAGCTATTCACATCCGATCACGCTGTAGCCAGGATGTCCGACAGCAGCGGCTGAAGCAACACGAGGAGACACCACGCGCTAAGCACACAACAGAAATAAAACAGCGTGAAACGTTGAGCAGCATGTTGAGACACAGCGATGAAATCTGTTCAACCTATAAGGCAAAGACGTAGAAATCGTACAACCGTAACGCAACGCACAACCGCGTGGATCGTGGCTTCGGGAGTGTGACCAGAGGAGAAAGGAAGGAATGAAAAGAGAGTGAAAAAAAAAAGAAAAAGGAAAGACGTATATATCGCATGAGTGTCTTTGTTAGTATCACTTATTCACAGCCCATTGCTGGTGGACAAGATGAATGAGTTCTCGATAGAAGAGTGGCTTTTGCATGGAGGACGGTAGGTCTGTACAGTAGCACACAGTATAAGTAAGCTATAAACCTCCAGCCCAACGGGGTGGGGGTGCTAAAGCAGGCTCTAAACGCTGCTGTAGTGAGGCTCAATGCTCCCGGGGATAGTGGTGGTTAGTAGGTGTGGCCCAACCAGGACCAACCCAAACTCCAGTGTTCATCTCTTCAGGGTACAGGACGTAAAAAGGTCAAAGATCGTGTGTCGTTGTGTTGTTGTCGTTGTTGTTCTCTCTTGGCACTGTGGATCGGGGGGGCGGGGGCGGGGGAGGGGAAACGAAGCATCCATAACATGCTTTTTTTTAAACAGTCCCCTTGATGGCAAGTCAATCCGTAAAAGTGGTTTAATCTGCTGAAACAAAGCCTTGAACTATCTGTGGCAACGGCAGACGCCTCTAAAACAGACTCACAGACACACAGACCTTTGCACTTTGTAACTCTTTGTACATCAAATAAATAGATACAAATTTTGAGGATTAAAAAGCCCATCTAGGGTGCAGCAAATATTCAGGCTCTTTCTAGTTATTTTTTTTGGTATTTTATTTTTTTTACAGTTTGTCGTTGTTATTTTATACACATAGTAGAGTATTATAATTTCCTGGAGATTCTTGGAGATAGCTGACCACAACACACACGGGTAATATACATCCTTCACACTGGAACACTGAGGTAAGTATATTGAGTACAAGGTTAGTCCCACAGCCCACCACTAGCTTGTAATGGGAGCGCTGGGTTTACGTTTTGGGGGGCGGGATGGGGTTGGGGGGGGGGGGGGGTGCTCCTTGGACATGAGAGTTCAGGAGCATTTGTTTGTTTGTTTTGCGATCGTCATGGAATTTGGTCTTAATCGAAGGTTTTGATTGTAAGAAGGGTTGGTCTCCTCTTCCTCTCGTCCGCGTTCAGTCCCCTCTCTGTCTTGCTTGTTTGTGACCTCAGAGCAAAGAAAAAAATGAAAACGGAAAGGAGGGAGGAGGGAGGGGGGGGGGGTGCATCTGGTCCCTCTCTCTTCATTTATGTTGCATAGTGGTCAAAGCTCCCCAGGTATTCCAGCGCCGCCTGGTAGCAGAACTGGTACTCGTCCTGAAGGGGGGAGGACACGGTGGTTTGAAGAGAGACGGAACGAGTCGACCGCGTATAAACTATATGAATGGCAGTGTGACAGGCAATCGGAGCGAGGCAATTGGTTCTCCGCCGTCTTATTCTCACAAATGCTACCCTCTGCAAGTGAATCATTTTTTTGTTCAATGACACATGTCATTGGATATAAATCGACATGGCTGATTGTGACAAAACGGTGCAAAATAGACGGAATCGAAGAAATGGACAGAGAGACATTATCCTGACTTTTTCAATCAAAGTACCAAAACTATACAAAGCTGTCCATCACTCTCGGCTGTCATTCATTTGGATTGTCTTTTATCTTGTCATTAGCATTTGAATAACACTTTTTTGTGATTTAGCATTCATCATATTCACGGGGGGATCACTTACCATTTCAATTGCACAATGCTAACAAATCCCATACCATTTCTGCCATTTCATCGGTGCAACACGCTTCGCGTCAGGACCCTTCGCGTCGTACGTACCTCCGTCTGCACCATGGCGGGCCTCTGCGTGCGCAGCATCTTGACGGTCTGGAAGATGTCCACCGCGCCCTCGTACCGCATCCTCTCCAGCACGATGCTCAGGGTGATGAAGACACCGGTCCGCCCCACGCCAGCACTGGGACCGACACACTCAACCAATCAACAGTTGTTGTGACAATACCAGATCCCCCCCCCCACCCCCCTGTGTCCCAGCTGTCAGCTGAGGAGAGACCCCTCTTCTGTGTTCCTTCTCAAAGGTTTCTTCCCTTGGATTTGAGGGAGTTTTTCATTGGCCTTCCGGGGGCTCAGGGGTTCGGAGGTGTCGTGTTTTGTGGGCCTTGGAAGGGCTTTGAGACCCTGACTGTGATACAGGGCTGTATCAAATGGTTGACTTGGTTGCTGTGGAACATTTCTTGTGTTTTTGGTTTTTTTCGGGGCGTGATGTGTGATAGAGTTAGGTATAAAGTAGAACCTTATATTCGACTTGATCTGACAGCTGTGGGACATGTGTTGGGTTCCCAGAGTATGACATGCGCTTATAAGTGGGTTGCGTATATATGGAATGAGATATTACCTGCAGTGAACGCTGATTGGTCCATCCTGGCCAAACTGCTCCTTTGTTTTGTGCACTTGACCAATGAAATCGATGAAGCCTTCACCTGACTTGGGCACACCTTGCTCCGGCCAATCGGTGAATTGGAACTGACGGACTGTGCGTGATTGGCCATCCTACAGCAGACAAGGAGCCGATTAGTCACTGCAAAGACTAAACAAGATAATGTTATCCGAGCTGTAAGAAGGTATCTTGTCGACTCACATTAAGGGTTTTTAGGTCTTAATTAAGTGCTCGCTTATACCGATAAAGTGGATCCTGACAATGCATTGAGTGAAAAATAAGTTAACATGTTTCTTCAGGATAATTACTGTAATTGGACACTGGGCTCGTAGCCGGGGTTAGCTCTCATATCTCCAACGGCCCAAAGCTTTCTTTTGTCAACTGCTCAGTATGCAATTACATCTTTCTGCTCTGCTCCGCCTGCCTGACTCCCTTTTAATGGAGATCAATAAAGCATCTTGTCAATGGGGCATCAGTCCAGGAAAGGCTTAACCTGAGTCTATCTAGATCTACACACACACACACACGCACGCACGCACGCACGCACGCACGCACGCACGCACGCACGCACGCACGCACGCACGCACACGCACGCACGCACGCACGCACGCACGCACGCACGGCAGGCAGGCAGGCACGCACGCAGGCAGGCAGGCAGGCAGGCAGGCACGCACGCACGCACACCACGCACACACGCACACACGCACAATGGGTGGAGGGTACCTACCCGGGCGTCGGTGACTTTGAACTCTCTGAGGATGTACTGCGGCATGTTGTACTCGGCCATTGGGTCCACCACAAAGTACTGGTATCTGGCTGAACGCTCAGCTGGCCAGTACTGGTGGCACTTCTCCTGCAGGAACACACACAGCAGTATGGTCAACACATGTCAGGGTACGCTCCAGTGGTTGGGGTGTGGGATATTGTTTGCGTGTGTGAGAGAGAGAGAGGGTTTGCAAGTGCATTTGGGTCTGTAACCGTGTCTTATTGTGTGTATTGACTGTCTGCAACTCTGTGTGTGTGTGTGTGTGTGTGTGTGTGTGTGTGTGTGTGTGTGTGTGTGTGTGTGTGTGTGTGTGTGTGTGTGTGTGTGTGTGTGTGTGTGTGTGTGTGTGCGTACCCGGCCCATCTCTCTCAGTTTGGTGAGCATGACCACGATGGTGGAATTGTGCTCCCAGAGCATCCTCCAGAAGTCCTCTGTAGTCTCAGCCAGCGGACCCTGGGTGGCGATGTACCCCCTCTGCTGCCTACAAATCACAGGCGCACACACACACAGACAATGGAGCCATCGTAAGTATACAAAGTACGTCTCAGTCTGTTCTGTCCATTGATCTGCCTCTCTGGCACTCTCATCCTTCTGTCCGTCTGTCGATGTATTTAACTGCAATCTTGTTGACAAGCAACTTTCTTCTTCCATTCTTTCTGTCCTTGTCCCTCTCTCTCTCCTCTCGCTTATATCTTCCCTTGTCTCTGTCTCTCTCTCTCTCTCTCTCTCTCTCTCTCTCTCTCTCTCTCTCTCTCTCTCTCTCTCTCTCTCTCTCTCTCTCTCTCTCTCTCTCTCTCTCTCTCTCTCTCTCTCTCTCTCTCTCTCTCTCTCTCTCTCTCTCTCTCTCTCTCTCCTGTCTCTCTCTAACGATCTACCGTCCTCTCTTTATCCTCCAAAGGTGGGTCAGTCTTCAGACAACCCAACGAGTAAACAGAGGGGCCAGTACGGTGCATGTGCAAAGAAGAAGTGCAGCTCTCATCAGAGCTGCCTCGCACTGCTCCCCTCCTCCAAACGCGGACCACCGGCCTGACAGCGAGTGACAGGGCGGGTGCGCCGCGGCGAGAGCCCATCCACTCTGTTTGCGTATCAAGTGATCACGAGAAGCCCGCGGGGGGCTCAGGTCGCATTAGGCGTTCGCGGCCGTATACCTGTATCCATCGATGTAGCTGGCGTTGATGTAATCGGAGCCTTCCAGGCCGCGGATTGGCTGGAGGCACACGCGCGTGGTTTCGTAGGGCATGATGTTCACGAGGCGGTTCTTGAATTTGTTGCACGGTAGGTTGGCTGTCACAAAGCGGGACGTATGGGCTTTGGTGTTGGCAAGCCGCTAGACAGACGGAGAGGGGGACGGAGGGGAAGGCGAGGGAGAGAGGTGAGCGAGTTGTACAGGAAGAGCCACTGTGACATTCACACACTATTCCTGGGACTGAAATCCGTCTAAATATAGCCTTTCCTCATGAAAATTTTATTACAAATGTCTAAGTCTACCGATGCAATCCATCAAGGCCGCCGCTCTCTAGGCTCAGACGGCTTCGCCAGCGGGGCTAAGGCTGGGTCTGGGCTCTGGGTCAAAACCATTTAACACGGGGAACCTAAATGGCTTTGTACAAAAACGTCTGCTCAATATAGTACATTTATTATCTTCGATCATTTGAAAAGAAAAACACTTTATTTATCTATCCCCCTAGTGCACACCTCCGACCCGATACTATTCTAACCGTAAACTCCCCCCAGCCCTCCTCCTCTTCACCTACCTGAAACACCTCCATCTATCCTCTTCTAACTAGTTCCTAGCTCCCCTCACCATGACCTTCAGCTCACTACTTTGACCTCCAGCTCACTACTTTGACCTCCAGCTCCCTACATTGACCTCCATCTCCCCTAACCTTGACCTTCAGCTCCCTACTTTGACCTCCAGCTCCCTACATTGACCTCCATCTCCCCTAACCTTGACCTTCAGCTCCCTACCTTGACCTTCAGCTCCCTACTTTGACCTTCAGCTCCCTACCTTGACCTTCAGCTCCCTTCATGAATTCCTGCTCCCCTAATCTTGACCTCCAGCTCACCTTGACCACCAGCCCCCCTCACCTTGACCTCCACCTCCCCTTTCCCCCCAGCCTCCCTACACCCCCCGCCCCCTCACCTTGACCTTCCACCTCCCCTTTCCCCCCAGCCCCTTCACCCCCCCGCCCCCTCACCTTGACCTCCACCTCCCCTTTCCCCCCAGCCCCCTTCACCCCCCGCCCCCCTCACCTTGACCTCCACCTCCCCTTTTCACCCCAGCCCCCCCCCCCTCCCCCCCTGGCCCGCGCCCCCCTCACCTTCACGCCCCGCCCCCCTCACCTTGACCTCCCACCTCCCCTTGCCCCCCCCGCCCCCCCCCCTTGCCCCCCCTGTCCCCCCTCACCTTGAACTCCAGCTCGGTGCCGGTGACGTGCTCTCCGGTCTCCACCTGCGAGAGCTTCTGCATGTAGGAGTAGAGGCTCCGCGCGGCCACCTCCGTGTTGCCGCAGGCGACCGCCTCCAGCAGGGACTCGTGGATGAAGCTGTACTGGTCCTCCGTCTGCACCATGTAGTTGCGCTGGGAGCGCATGAGCGTGACGTGGCCGTACACGTCCACGGTGCGCTCGTGGCGGATGCGCTCCAGCATGGCGTCGATGACGATGAAGCAGCCGGTGCGGCCCACGCCGGCACTGGTCCAGGAGAGAGGGAGAGAGGGAGAGGGAGAGAGGGGGAGAGAGAGAGAGAGAGAGAGAGAGAGAGAGAGAGAGAGAGAGAGAGAGAAGAGAGAGAGAGAGAGAGAGAGAGAGAGAGAGAGAGAGAGAGAGAGAGAGAGAGAGAGAGAGAGAGAGAGAGAGAGAGAGAGAGAGAGAGAGAGAGAGAGAGAGAGAGAGAGAGAGAGAGAGAGAGAGAGAGAGAGAGAGAGAGAGCGAGAGAGAGAGATGGAGACGGAAGTAGAGAGAGAGGTGGGAAGTGGGAGGGATGAAGAGTGGAAGAGAGAGGAAGTGTGAAAGAGAGAGAGAGAGTGGGAGAGAGGAAGGAGGGAGAGGCAGTGAGAGAAAGAGGGAGAGAGTAGGAGGGACAGAGAGAGAAAGTGTAGGAAGGGAGTTGAGCGTTTGAGGTGAGGTAAACCCTGAGTGGACCCAGTCGTGTTTCAGAGAGAAAGTTGCTTGTGTGCGTGATTCTTTGTGTGTTGAGTTATGTAACTATAATTAATTTTGTGCATCATCTAGTTCTATTCATTCAGGGCTAAGGGTAAGTGTAGGTATTGTGTTGTGTTCTCCTGTGCCAACGGCTTAGGCCTGTCCATGTGAATAGGAGGGGACCTTCACAGGCAGCGAGCACCATTCAGCTGTGTTGGGGTTCTTAGTCATTGTTGTTCACGCCGGGTGAAAGTCTCAGCAATTATGAATGAACATGTCGTATGTGTACTCTGTTCCCCTCTCGCTTCGTCACTGGGACAGTGCCAGCCGCATTATCAGACCAGCCAACATTGAGTTTTTTTCTGGTTCTTTGTGTATGTGTGTGTGTGTGTGTGTTTGGTTTTGTGTTTGTGTGTGTGGGTGTGTGTGTGTGTGTGTGTGTGGTTCTTAGAATGTGTTTTTGTGTGTGAGTGTCTTCATGTTTATGTGCATCTTTTTAAGTAGGTCTTTGTGTGTGTGTGTGCGTCTTAGCGTGTGTGTGTGAGTATGTGTATGCGCCTTAGCGTGTACGTGCGTTTGTGTGTGTGTGTGTGT
>OLKM01000195.1:445935-456436 GCA_900291075.1 Melanogrammus aeglefinus
CACCATTACAGGTATTTAAATCGTTTGCCCGGAGTTTCAGTGATGAATAGCGGCGACCTCCAGGAGTAATCGCCGCAAAACATTCCCGTCACGACCGCAGTGACCTCAGTTGACACCGGATTTTCCTGAAACAAATCCTGTCTTGTTTCCTGCCGCATATAAAGCAGAGGAATATCAGTTGGTGTGTTCGGTGGAGAATGGGGGGGGGCTTCAAGGTTGTTACCATGAAAAACACTCTAAATGAATAATGAGAGTTCTTGGATGGTGTTGTAATAACTAATATTACCCTGAAAAAAAACAAGATAAAATTGAAAACTAAAAGGGGCGCAGAATCCTAATCCTCCGAGTTGATGAAAGACATTTGAATAGCGGGGAGATTGTGTCGTTTAGGGTATTGTGCGCACGATAATCTCCCCGGCTGACGAAAAATGAAAAAAAAATTGCTCAAACCAATCCATTGTCACGCAACGTTTTCCAGCAACAAATCTCGATCTAAATCGCCCCCCCCCGCTGTAGAGTCCGCCCGCGGGCGATTCATCCAGCGATCGCGGAGCCAGGCTCTTGTGCTTCGTGCAGAGAGCCTCGCAGATGAAATGGCAGCAGCAGCCAGTCAGACAGGAAGCAGTAGGACTAATTCCATAACAAGAACATCTGCTGTGCTAGATCTGACAGACGGCAGGGGGCGGGGCCTCGCGGACTTAGCTCTCCGCCGCGGGGGGGGGGGGGGGGGGGGGGGTTGCTTCACTTTCTGGTGGAGGAGAAATAACGACGGCAACGCTCTGAAGCCGGATCAATATTAACCAGGAACGCTCACAGGACTTCAAATGTTTCTTTGCTCTATACTAAAAAAAAAAATAGATATGAGTAAAGAGTCACAGGAGGATTCTGAAATAATGATGCCAATTTGGTCCGTGCGTTGCTCTGCTGATACGGGGGGTTTGGCAGGTGGAGCGTGGGTGGGGTGGAGACGGTCACAGAATCCCATCGCTCCGTCGTGACTCACCACTGTGACTAAGCACTGACTGTAATACCTGAGTTTTAGGGTTCCTGATTTTCCATTTTCATCTCCCCCCCCCCCCCCCCCCCCCCCCCAAAGAAACGGCAAACTGCCAAGTAAGTGCGAGCTGACCTAGATGGTTGTCTGGAGTCTGTGGCTTCCTGTATCACAACTATCTTAATGGGCTCCCAAAAGAAGCCCGAGCCGGCAGATTTATTGTCTTTGATCGCCTTATCCCCTCTTAGCCTTAACACGGATCATTTCAACAGCTTTAGAATTCCTTAACACGAGCCCAGAGCCCGGCTCGGTACCCGCTGCACACACCGCCGGCTAAGGCGTGTCTTTAAGGCGCCGCTTACCGGGGGTCTGGAAGTTGATGCGTCTCATCTCCACGGGGTCGGTGGGGTGGTGGGCCATCATCTCTGCGTTGCTCAACAGGCTCTTCGTGCCGGGCTCAGAGTCCTTGCGTTTGCTTCTCAGGGACCAATTAGCCAAATATCCAAATACCACATTGAAGCAAGGAGAGGGAGGGAAGCAGACTAAGTAATGACATACCATCGCCATGCCAACTGATTTGAATCCGCAGGGTGTTTGTTAGCGTGTTATTCCAGGAGCCTTGTGCGTTTCCGCTCTCTAAGATAAGGTATCTGCTAATTGTTCTGGGCTAAAATAACAACAGACTTGACATTTGCTTAATCTTACCTGTCAGGCTTGCTGCTTCCAATGCAACGAGCGCCGGCACACCAAATAATTAGAAGCAGAGGAGGAAAAGGGAAGAACACATTGTTAGAAAAGACACATTGTCAGAGTGGGGGGGAAAAAAAAATCAATATCAACGCATTAGTATTCAAATGCTTGATGGCTCTGGGCACATCACACATGCATATGTCAGGGTCAGAATGTTTGATAACTGTTCGAACAGACTGGGACGACTGCTGAATTTATCATAATCCAACGCACGGTTCTCGAAAGGTTGAGCACGGAATGAATATAAGAACCGTGGAATCAAACGGCAACCTTTTGACGAAGGATCACGCCAAAAAGGCGTCCATTTTGGTATTTACCAAGTTGATCATACTATTTAGCAGGTGCTTTTATCATCCGATAAACAGCGTGTGTGCATAGCGACGGGACCATAACGTACATCCTCCTCATGTAATGGACCTTATATGCATTTGACCCACTTCTTGTAGAGGAGTATAGCGATGACGATGCAGATGATGAAGACCACCGCCAGGACGGGTCCCACCACCCAGATCAGACCGTCCCCGGCGTCCAGGGGTTGGGGGTCCGAGTCCGGGGCGATCACAGGCTCAGTGTAGGGACTGGCTACGTACATCTTCTGAAATCACACACAATGTGCACATGCTTGAAAAAGAAGGGGCCGTGCATCATGTCTGTCTATGCAGTATATCCATATTGTTTTATGTTTGTTTGCCCATTCTAATTTATACCCCACATAAAGCAAACCCGGGCAAGGCATCGCTACCAACAAACGTAAGGAGGCATCACTCTTTATTAGCAGGCGCGACGCAAACGCAGGGTTTTATTGCCTTTTTGTCCGGCCCTGGTTTGACTGACATGTGTTTTATTGTTTTAGCAGCAGGGGCGATTGATTGTAATGTTTAGTGACAAGGTTCAGACAACTAAGACATTATGTGTCGAAGGAGGGAAGGGGAAGAGAGAGAAGGAGTGAGGGAACAAGGAAGAGGAATTAGAGAGAGTTCTACAGTTTGCACATTGCAGCGTCACATTGCGACGACTGCCGCCATTTTTGGGAGCATTTTAATGTTAGCTATTCTATTTTTTTTTTGGTCAGTGTTTCTTAATTAATCCTGAAACGATGTCTCAATAAGGGGAGGTTTTGTTGGTTTAGAAACGGCCATAGTGTTTCTCATGCGACGCGGCAAAACAACGTTTTCATTAGCCACGGTTACGGTATATTTACGGTGATTTAGGACCCACACGAGTCCTCTCCATATGACAAAGTATCAGCAACACAAACTCCCATGACGCACTCTGAAGTTCAAGCCCTGTTTAGGGACCACGAGAGACGGCGGCGCGGCCCCCCCCCCCCCCCCCTACCCCGTACCCCGGTGGTGGCGTTGAGCTCGGCCAGGATGAAGAAGACGTACTCCTGGCCCGGCTCCAGGGCCCGGTTCTCGAAGCCGCCGTAGTCCAGCTGGTCCCCCAGGGTGAAGAAGGCGGGCAGGGTGCCCGGCGTGAACCGGGCGGTGATGTACGCCCGCCGGAGGTCCACCTGCTTCTGCTGCCGCGTGTCTCGCTGCCGCTGACTGATGTCTTTTAGAAGCTGCGAGGTGGGGGAGGGGAGGGAGAGAGGCGGGGGAGGGGAGGGAGAGAGGGAGAGGCGGGGGGAGGGGAGGGAGAGGAGGGGCGGGGGAGGAGAGGGGGGAGAGGGAGAGACGGAGGAGACGGCCATGTTCGTTGGCTGTGATCTATAGCGCGCCGCTGACATTTAAGCGTTTCCACAGAGTCCAAAGATTTTCAACAGAACTGAGTTTTCATGGCCTTTCTTATTCCTTCTTTGTAGAATGAATGAGGCTTCGGCGGCTGTGTTTGGCACCGCGGCCCTACCTCCTCCAGGTCCATTTCATCGGGGCTCTTAAGGTGTTTGATGGCGCCTTTGGCTCTCCTCAGTGGCACCACCACCACGTACACGTTCCTTCAAGCACAAGGGGACACAAATGTCGCTATCTCCACCGTACGTATACATGATGGACGCCTAACCGGCTCTCTCTTGTCGCATTTCACGACCAAACATTTCCCCCTCGAAATTCAAAGTAAAACGAGCTGAGAAGTTAAGATGTTGACATCCATTGCGAGCCAGGGGGGAGGGGGGGGGTGTCAATGTGGGGGTGTGTCCATGGGGGGATGGGGGGCGGGGGTGTGCTTACTTGATGGGCGTGCGGGTCTCCAGCGAGGGCAGGATGATGGTGACGGTGGTCTCCGAGTCGCGGGTGTGGTCCACCTCGGGCCGGCGGATGGTGATGGGTGGGGAGGTCTTGGCGTTGATGCGGTGGCGCAGGCCCCCCATGTTGCCCTCCGGGGAGGTGATCTTGAAGTCGTAGCTGGTGTCGGGCTGCAGGTTGGGGATCACCGCCTTCCTCAGCCTCGCGTCCACCTCCATCTTCTGCCGGTTGTACTCCACCTGGATACCGGAAGGGGGGGGGGGGGAGGCGCCGGTCAGCCTCTCAGGGTTAACGTGCTGTGCTACATGCGGTGAATGTACTGCAGGGATAGGGTGGATGCTAGTACTGGACTGACGGTTTTTAAGGAAAAGTGCTTGTCTGCTTTGTATACGATGCATGTCTTGTGACTCTTCCCAAATTCGTGCCAACTAGAGTCTAGAGTGTTATACTGTTTTATTATTTACTATTTTTAAGCATTAAACATCTTGACTTAAACAGATGTGGTTCTTTATACTAGTGAGTTGAATGAATTGAATTGAATATCTTTATTATTGTGTCATGCATTAGCATGCCCAGCCCACAAGGGCTTACAAGACACCAATATAAAACACAGACAGACCAAAAACCAAAAATAAATGCGAAACAATACTAACATTAGCGATATAAACCCTTCCGACGTCTCATCCAGGCTTGAGAAACAAACGAGGCCAACTGATAAACATTAAAGGTAAATATTTCTTGTTACTACAGAGCGTCTTGTGAATTCTAGGCACGTGCGATTGAATCCTCTGCTCATTCTGTGCTATGCACCTGAATGTCCCCCTCCAGGGATTAGCAAAGTGTTACCCTGTAAAGACAGGTTGCCACATTTCAATGCATAAATATATATACCGTCATGTACCAGGGAATAGACCTACAGTAAAGCGATACGGATAGGTGCTCTCTGGAAACTCCCAGGTCAGAAGAACGCTGGTCTTGGTGGCTAAATTGACGGAGAAGTTCCTCGGCACATCTGCGAAAAAGAAAAAAAAAGCCCCACCGAAAACCGAAAAGTCAGAACGGCCTTTGAACAAGCTCTCCTTCAATTCAACAGTTTCTCTGTGCGCTCCATCTGCAGACCTGTGAAACCGAGGGAGGAGTACATGCTGGTCGTCTCTGTCGCACGGGGGGGGAGAGAACAACACAAGAATGTCAGGAGGATGAAGGGAAGCAGGGGGGGGGGTTTTGACGCAGAGTCGTGGATGGCACACAGTCGGACGCACGCACAGGATTGGAGGAATGTGACATGAACACATTCTCTGATGCAGCGTGTTTCCGTGAGAGGTTGGGGTCACACAAGTCAAACAGGTTAGCAAAAAAGGTTTTTTTTTTAGTTTGGATTCTCGCTGTGGCTGTGGAGGTCAATCAGATGCAAAAAAAAAGAACTAGAAAAATAATCATACCTTGAGGTGCAGCGGCGTGCGCTGTTTCCAGCTCATTTTTTAGTCCTTGACTTTACTTACCCTGGGGGGGGGGGGGTGTTTCGGGCGCTATGTCCATCCCCCCTGCGCTGACTCTTTTACCTGAGGGAATGTGATAAGCAGTGCTCCCGAGGCAAACGCCCATAAGCATTCAGCCTGCTTCCAACTGGTGGTGAAGGGTGGGTGATGAAGGTGTCGGTAAGTGAGTGAGTAGAGGAGGTTGAGGAGGGGAAAGCGCAGCTGTGCTCCTTTTGGACTGTATGGCGCTCCGCCTTGGTGACAGCCAGAGGTGGGTGGTGTGGGGGTGGGGGGGGACCAGCCTGTAAGAACCGGCCCAGAGTTATGTTACTATTCTCCCCGGCGGTGGGGGGGGGGGGGGGGGGGGCAATGTTAGCGTCACAGTGGGAGGAAGTGAAACCCGCCACTGCAGGAACAGTGCTCAAACAAGGTGGAGGAGGATGGGGGGGATTGCGGGTGCTCTCTCGCCTTAGGCCAGCCCTACCTGTCTCAAAGGCCAGGGTCCGGCACACCAGCGGCGGGCTGAGCGGGCCCGGCCCCGCCTTGGTGTGGGCCCTGAGCTGGAGCTCATAGGCTGAGCTGTGGTTAAGGCCGAGGACGGTGTACTCAGTCTCGGAGGCGGGGATAGACACTTGGTACAGGGGGGCGGCGGGGGGCGGCGGCGGCGGCGGTGTGGGGTCAGCTGCTGCACTGGGGCCAGGCGTCGCCGCGGAGCCAGCGACCACTATTGAGCCAGGCACGGCGGTGGGGCCGGCCAAGGCCACGGACGAGGGCCTGGCCAGCTCTTCGGCCTCTCTGTAGGCCAAGGTGTACTCTGTGATGGTGCCATGCCGCTGCTCCGGGGGAGGGGGCAGCCAGGAGAGCTGGAGGGAGCAGCAGGTGGCGTTCACAGAGTCCCCTATTCGAGGGAACCCCGACGGCGGGTATTCGGGAATTTGGATCTCGTGACGCACTCCCTGGCCGTAGCCCGCCCGGCTTTTGGCGGAGAGGAGGAAGACGTAGGCGGAGCCCTCGCGGAGGCCCTGCTGCACCGTGTAGGTCTGGTTCTGGGCGGTGAGGTCCAGCAGGGTGTCGAGGGACGAGTTCTTCAGCCCAAACTGCAGGCGGTACCCCAGGACCTCCACTGGTGGGCCCTGGGGGGCGGAGCCCGTCTCTGGGTCCCCTGGGGGGGCCGCCCACCGAGCCACCACAGTGGGGCCCGCTTCTGCACGCAGCCACAGAGACGGGGGGCCGGGGACTGCAAACAATGTAGAAAAACACGTAGAAAACCAATCATGGCTGTTGATATCTGAAAGCATCTTTTCCATTGTGCTGAGAATAAAGCCTCCACTCGAATTGGATGCATTGAATGGTTTTTAATTCATGTGCGTGATTGCCATTGTGAAAGGGTATTTGAGTGTGAGAAGCGCTATAAAAATGAAACGTGTGATACAGAGTAATACATTTGAATAAAAATGTTTTATATTTTATTGTCCATTGGTTTTCTGCTTATTAGGGATAACAAGGCTTCTGGCGTCGCTAACTAAAAGATCCATTCCTGTGTGTGTGTGTGTGTTTGTGTGTGTGTGTGTGTGTGTGTGTGTGTGTGTGTGTGTGTGTGTGTGTGTGTGTGTGTGTGTGTGTGTGTGTGTGTGTGTGTGTGTGTGTGTGTGTGTGTGATGTGTGTGTGTGTGTGTGTGCGTGTGTGTGTGTGTGGTTGTGTGTGTGTGTGTGTGTGTGTGTGTGTGTCTGTATGTGTGTGTGTGTTCCTGTGTGTGTACTAAATCATGTGCAGTGAACTGTGCACGCGCCATATGCTCACCTCTCCCTGGGGTCGGAACCAGCTTGGCTTTGCTGTGGGTCCCGTCCCCTTTGGTGGTGTAAGCGGCCACGGAGACAGAGTACAGAGTCTCTGCTCGCAGCCCCCCCAAAATCATTTCCTATCGGCAACACACAACCGCAACACAACCATCAAACCCCCGGGAGGACAACAAGGAGTTGTAAGTAGCATAAGTCGCATTATGTCAAAAAAGAGAGAAACGACTGGGGTACGAGTGTGGTAATGTAATTGCCGCACTGTGAGAATTCCTTAATGGGATGTTTATGTAACATTCACTTGATGTCAAGTCATATTTCATGTCATATACGAGGGCGGGTATTCCTGCACTCACATACTGAGTGGAGTCATCCGCCTCCATCTTGTCCCAGAGACAGGAAACATCCGGAAGGCATTGGCAACAAAGAGAGCAATTGGGAAACACGAGTCAAAAGACAGAAAAAAAAAAAACAGCCAGACGAGACTGAGCTTAATGCGGTTCCAGACATTAGCCTCTGGCAGCGCAGCTATGCATCATTCAGAAGGATAACAAGCAGTACTATATTCCTTTTCCCCCGACCGGCGGGTGTCTCACCTGGGCGTCGTCCAGCAGCAGGTCTTTGATGCGAGGCAGGGTCCGGGACTCCCCCCCCTCCACGCGGCTGTAGTGCACCTGGTACCCGCGGATCTGACCCTGCTGTAACCGCGGCAACACCGATCGCCAGCCCACTCTAAATGCTGAGGAGTTGAGCGGCTTGACATCTATCTGACGTGGGGCTGCCCCGGGCACTGAACACACACACACACACACACGCACACACATTAGTTGATACACACACACACACGCACGCACGCACGTGCATACACACACACACGCGAGTAGACATAAACACCCATCCACACACACACACACACAAACACAGATGCGTGGACACAAACACACACACACCAGACACACGCACACAAACACACATGCATAGACAAACACACACACACACACACACACACACAACCACACAGTCAAACAAACGCACACACAAAGAAGCACACAGATAGAAACACACACACAGACACACACAGACACACACTTAATCCACTGACCTATTAGAAAATCGATACTATAAAGGTCAATGCGGTGGCGCCCCCCCGCCCCCTGTGTCCGCCCCCCCCCCCCCTGCTGCATACGTACCGTCCTCGGCGGTCCTGCAGAGCAGCGGGGGGCTCTTGGGCCCGTCCCCGTCGGAGGACGGCCCCGAGGCCAGGGACACGTTGTACCAGCTCCACTTCCTCAGCTCCGTCACCAGCGCCTGCCCCGCGTCCGGGGCCACCTCCAGCCTCTGGGGCCCCAGGCCCCTGGGCAGAGCCTCCCTCCCCGACTCCCCCGGCAGCGGCCAGTAGCTCAGCTCATAGCGCGCCGACCCGCTGCCCCCCCCCAGCGGAGGCGGCGTCCAACTGACCCTCAGGGAGGTGGAGCTGGCGCTCTCACAGGACACGCCCTCGGGTGCAGCCCGGGGCTCTGATTGGACAGGGGGCAGGGAGGGCAGTTGGCAGGGGGTTACGGGGGAGCCCTGAACTGAACACGGGCCTGGTGTCGGTGGGGGGGGGGGGGGGGAAGACAGCGCAAGCAAAAGGAACAGATATAGAAAAGAAAAGAAATAAAACCACATGAAATCAAGAACCAAGTTAAATTCCACAATTATAAGAGACTGTAACGGAGGGCGACATCGTGAGGCCTAGAGCCATTCTTAAATCAACACGGATAGCACGCACCGACCCTGACTTCACCTCTTCATAATTCGGTGAATACGCTATTCACGTGGGGTCGCTGTAAAGGATCCCCTTCTGAGCGGCGGGGGGGGCGGGGGGGAGGGCGTGGGGGTACGTGAGCGGGGGACCTGGCGGGGCGTGACGTTCGAGAGGCTTGAAGACCGAGCGTCTGTGTCTGTCGAGCCCATCACCCATAGTGGGCTGAACCCCCCCCAGCCGAGAAGACCGCCGGGGGACCCTCAGAACACAGGGGACCGTGACGGTGTAATCTGGGGGGGGGGCAGAATGGGGGCCGGTGGACGGCTATCTACCCCGTTGTGGTGCTCAGCGCCACAAGAGGTGGAGGCATTCACCATGACACACATCTCGCGCTGTGCCGCGGAGACGAAGGTTACGACCGCAGCACGAAGGGAAAGGCACTCGGAGGGATTGATGCATTGACTTGTTTTTTTAAACAACAGCAGTCGGAAAGATGGATACATCGTTCAACACATCCTGGGGGAGAAAAAAGCGATCTTTTAGCATCAGGGTTCAATGGCACAACCGCACACACACGCACGCGCACGCAAAAACAACCAAGTGAGAAACCCACGTCCCTCCATCACGTACACGCATAGACACACAAAGACACATCGAGGCAACAGACACACCTGCAAACACACACAAACACACACACACACACACACACACACACACACACACACACACACACACACACACACACACACACACACACACACACACACACACACACACACACACACACACACACACACACACGTACACAGCACCCATCCTCCCCTCAAAAACGCACCCACTAACCAACAAAGCAGCGCCTTGCGGTTGAGGGTGTGTGCGTTGCGCCTGCTGCACCTGCGTGAGGCAGTGCAGGAGTTCCCGGCTGCCAGGTTCAAGTATCTACGCACTCGCCCGTACCCAGCGCGCCTCCTCCTTCTCCCCCGGGGGGAGACAATCGAGATGTGCACCAAAGCCCCGGCGATAGCGCTCCCAAACCCTTCTCCGGGAAATGAATTCTTCCTGCGAGGAAAGCGTCTGCTTATCTGCCAGCGGTCCCCCCCCTTCCCCTGCCCTACCACTCCCAGCGCAGTGCCAGCCAAGTTGCCTTTTCTCCCCCAACTTAGAGGTAAAGGTAAGGGCAGCCGGGCGCATCAAATCCAGCAACACGCGGCCAGCCCCCCCGGAAACATGATCTGTTATGAGCACACATTGATTTATCACGCTGCAGTGGAGAACACTTATTCTTATCGACTTATACTTTATATATATATACGTACAAAAGGGCTTACCTCTTTCCTCGGACGCCGACGCGTATCAGAGCTCCGGATGGCTTTGCTTGACTTTACTTATTTACTTATTTTGTTTGGATTCTTTCCCTTGCTCGGTTCTCTCTCTCTCTCTCTCTCTCTCTCTCTCTCTCTCGGGCGCTAAAGTGTTTTTTTTTTTTTTTCCGTCCCTCCTGGTGAGTGGATCCTGAGCGCTTTTAATTTGTCATATGAAATAGCTGTGACTCATA
>OLKM01000196.1:0-60000 GCA_900291075.1 Melanogrammus aeglefinus
GTGTGTGTGTGTGTGTGTGTGTGTGTGTGTTGTGGAGGGCGTGTACCGCGCCGACCCACGTGCTCGGGCACGGGAACGCGTCCCAAGCTGATCGCAATCAGCTGGATGAGAACAGCCGGCTCGAGGAAAGACCGCGGGTATAAAGCAGAGGGGAAGGACTGACGGGCAGGAGAGCGACCCTCCCCCGGAGAAGGAGTAGGCGACGCACAACCGCCGCAACAGCTAGGAGGCTCACGGAGACCCTAAGCGTAGATCCTTGACGTCTACTCGCTAATAACCAATAAACGCCGATACGGCTTTGGCACCGCTTCAACGCGTGCTACTTCTTCCTGTGTGCAACCAGCCTCTCAGCCAGCCGGGGTGCACAGTGTGTGTGTGGTGTGGTGTGTATACTGTGGCAGGCGTTTTATTTGATGCGCTGGTAAACCATGTAAGCTGTAATATTCATAGCTGGTTATACCAAAATTTGATAGTATTTCCCATCATTGCTGAGCAAGAGTTTGTTGAAAGTTCAGTGATAAAACAAAATAAAATAGCCCGGGCGATTACACGTGAATTTAGGTTGGCACTGTCATGGCACCTACCGATGTCAAGTGGACCGTGTTGAATTCACTGGCGGGTGTCTGCATTCCCATTCTTTACCAAAGATATTTATAATGTCCTTCTCACACTCTCTGATCTCACTAAAGGCTAGCAAGAAAGAAACAGCAATATCGAGCGAGATGCACTATGCATAGGGAAGAAAGAATACCGATGTTGAAATTTGGGGCAACATTTTGCAACAAAATTATTCTGAATCTGCCCATACATGGACACGTCAGAAATGTTGCGGTTTCAGCTGGCTACAATGGTTGCATCGTGGGCTGCTGGGTAATACGACGCACAAAGAAGTAACTCTCCGGGTCTTTCAATCATTATGTTTTTTTGGGGTTTTTTTGACGCATCAGTCGTTCCGGGGCTGTATGCCCCGAATGCCGCAGTGTTAACGACGCGCCTGGGCATTGAGTTTGAGATGTATTCAGATGAGGCAAACATTGTGTTTTCAGTCAGATTGTTATTTTTCACTATCATTAAAAATTCCTCACCATTCAAAGAACTCACCAAATATTCAAAACAATGTAAAAATGTAACAATTTTGGTTACAATGAACTAAATTATCTAAATGTTTACAAACAATCATGATATACAGTGATAATTCTTTCAGTTAAGTTTATGGACAAGATTGTAATCAGTGGTTGGAGTTTGCTTTAGCATCATAACTGCATCCCTCTATACGACTATATGCACACGAGAAGGCTCTAACTAGGATAAGTAAAGGCCAACGTAAAGCAGTTGCATCTAATTGAAAAAGATAAACCCTACATTCCAGTCATATCATAAGTGGTATAGAGATAAACCCTACATTCATTTCCATTCATTCATACGGATTTAGATGATACCTACATGAGTCATACTCATGTAATAATGGCTGGTCTGATTCCGATAGGTGTTCTTTGCTGTCCACAATGCTCGGGGGAATCCTGCTGAGGCAGAAACACACCAATCATGCGCCCATTCCATGTATGCGACTTGACCAGCATGATTTGCTACAGGTTACAACTTCAAGATTAAGAATCTGGAGATTGATTCGCGGGTTTACCCTTGCTAGAAACGTTTCCAAATACTGAGTGCATTGAAACAGAGATGGGAAAATCTAGATTATGTAAGGGCTGAACCACGACCTAGAGTTTCATGTGATATCGCGACAGGAGTGGTGATTGCTTATCGTTGCCGAAGAAGTATTTTCGGCAAAACCACCGGCAGCCAAGGCGATTATTCTGCAAATACCAGATACCATAATTAATTAAAGATTAGATAATGTTTGTCATGTTGTTCACTTTGTTTGTCACTTTGTCCTTAAACCTTGCTTTGTCATCGACTTATTCAGCTGAGTTGAAATATTCCACTGGCAGTGCGCTTTCAGCTTTGGTTTTTGCAGTATTGAGTTTTTGCAATAAACTGAAACAACCTATGTTCTTCTAAACATTTCTCTGGCACACCAGATTAATTCGTTGTATACATTAATCTGAGAGGTTATATATTCATGCTGTAGCCAGCTCGAGGTCACCAAAGTTTTTTTGTAGAGGCTCAAATTACATTGGAAACTAAACTGAAATTAAACATCACCCTTTGAGAACTTCTCGAGATGAGTGCGTGCTCAATCAGTGTGAGAGAATACGTACTTTTTGTGTCCCGTCTGTGAGATCTGGCGGTGCGTGCGGAGACTTCTCCTGCTCAAATCATACTCCTGAACAGCAGCACAGACAAGCCAAAATAAGCCAATGCTACAATTAAAAGCTAGTAGGATCATTTGTATTTTGTTAAAAAGAATTGGCTTGTGCTATTTAATGCCACATTCTCAAAAAGATAGATAAGCTGGAAATAAAAAACACATAATGTTTTCTCCCTACATTTTAAACCCACATTCATTCTGATTAGTTACCCCAGGGCTCTATAGCTACAGATTTTTTCAGTAATTGAAAGACAAAAAATGTAAAACACAAAAGCAAAGTATTCTAATATTAGGGCTTGCTATTTTTAGACATGCGGCTATTTGAACTAAACAAACTCTTCCACTCTCAAAGATCAAAACATGGGGGGATATTAACCCACACTTTATTGGTGTAATTATATTGAAATGAATAGATTATATATGTGACCCAATTTAAATTCAATTGGCATATTTAAATTGGGCTTAATGTAATACTTTGGCAGACGTGATTCTCAGACATTATAGAGTGAAGAGAGTATATACCAACTGACATGAATGGCAACGAAGTTAACATGAATCAACCCACATTTTGTCAATGCTGAAATTGAATGCTTGTCTCACTGGAGCTCAAAAAGCAATAGATTGTGAGAGATAAAACTAAATGCTGGGGCGATGACCAGACATTCTTGTAGTTGGCTCAAGTCAAACATAAGTTTTGATTTGGATGTGTACAAATCTCGCAATACAAATTAGCTAGCAGATTGAAGAAATATGTGCATTAAATGCTTCTGGTGGTTCACCCAGGCCTTGAATGAACCAAAACCTACAGATATTATTTCCGATTTGAACGTTGACTACATAGCAGCCTTGTGCTAGAATCTGTGGACTGATCACTGTTACTCACTCGATTAACTTCGAAAGCAGTAGTCCAACCCACATGATATCTGTCCATCCAGGCTGTTGCTGTTCCAGCAAAGCACCCTATGTATTCCTCTTTGTCCAGCAGAGTAACCAACATTGCTAGTCTTCAGCAAATCACTGTACTCAAGCCATCAGTCTTTATAAGAAGAATTGAGATGACTAATGGCTTGGATGAGCTGGAGACACCAGAACCGTCACCGCAGGCAGTTTCGGATTTCAAATACATTGAAGTTGAGGAGAATTCTGAGATGCTTTCGGCACAAGGCCATGCCTTCATGTTCGAGAAAGATGATCAACATATGACTGTCTTTGGGAAGTAAAGTAGAGTCGCTAGCAAGTGGTCACTTGAAGTGACGACTTGGAAGTTGGTCCGTTTCCTGCGCACATTCTCTCTTGCTACAAAGGTGTGCACACCATGGCAGACACACTCAAAACATGTTCATGCACACCATGCACATCCATCATATTTCTGCTGTGCATGTACACATAAAACAGGCACTAAAACCGTCTCACTCAGACCTTCAAGCACCAACAAAATAATGGTTGTGTGAAGTTGGCATTCAGCTTGCGTAAAAACTACTTTTATACTTACGCCTCCGTGTAGAGTTGTATGGCGTTTCAGAACAAAATTATATCAATCAAAACTTAACCACAAAGCTAAGAGAGGTTTTATCAACAGGATAAGATCTATTTCAATCATATATTGACATCTAAGTATTATGAAAGATATGCCTGTGGGTATTACATAGGATTGTCCTTCCCTCTATGGATTTAGCAGCTGCCTGTCTATGGATCGAAACGTCTCATCTCCATCGTGTTGCAGACATCATAGACCATTACACTATGTTACACAACATGTACATACCATGATAATGTATCAGCAGATGCGATGACGTCATGTGAATCTGTGCAAAGGGTAGTGCGGACGCGTGTATTGTGTCTTCTGTCTGTGAGAGGGGACAAGGTTTGTTAAAGACATTACTGATCGTAGACTGATATGGCTAATGATAGTATGGACAATAATAACGCGCCAGTTACGAGGTAAAACAAATGTGTAGGTTTTGTGATTGTACGTGTTGTAACTGTTTCTCTTCAGAGTGAAACAATAGAACAATGAGTAAGGGAAATCTACTGCAATGGGGATTTTAATTAGTCTTCAAGGTCTCCTTTTAGAAAGGCAGTGCTCGCATACCATTGAACACAACAAACTAAACAACACATAACGAGTGACACGCAGTGTCTCACTAAGACACACTTAGCAACCACAAGCGTTTGATGGGACCTCAGGGGGAACACAGCCAGAGCAAGTAACGTCCAAAACTGTAGCGATGACGTTCAGTGGAGCTCCGGATACCGATGGTGACTTTGGTTCCGCTTCCAGTTCGTAGGGTGTAAGTATGAAGATGGACCATCCCCCCGCGCTCCCAGGGAGACATGCCGGGCAGGCTCATGTGGGGCACCCGTCTACACACCTGCTCCCTGGTGTGTTGGCGTACTCTAACAAGCGTCTCCTGCTTTAGGCTCCCCTGACGTTGACCAGAATAGGTGATGATGGGAAGTGGGGGAGAGGGGTTTATGCCATGGACAGTATGCGTTAACTGCGTTCGCATAAAGGCATCTTTCATACAGATGCAGGGCTGAAGAGCAGCCTGAAAAACAACATGGCGTTGTGAGAAGAGATGGATAGAAAGATGACTTTATGTATATTGTCACAATGGAGTTTCAGTAAAGATTATGGTTGGAGCATGTTTACTTTATCGCAGTCTGCCTTCAGATGTGTAGTATCTCATCTGCATTCAGAGTGATATATCTCTCTCCAATATTTTATTCATCAAAAATGTTACATTATGAGTGCTTGCACTTATCATGTGAACGAATGTATGCACTGTGTATGCGTTTGTGTGTACTTGCTGGCTGCATGCTTTTGCTCATTTGGCCATTATGCTTGATTGTTCCTCCCACTTTGTCTGGGCTCGTCCAGTGCTCTGGGGCAGCCCTCCAGCCGCGATCTCTCTGGCTGGCACACAGCCAGCTCAAACCACTAGTTGAGGACAAGTAAACTGTGTGTGTGGTGTGTGTGTGTGTTGTGTGTGTGGTGTTGTGTGTGTGTGTGTGTGTGGTGTGTGTGTGTCTGTGTCTGTGTCTGTGTGTGTGTGTGTGTGTGTGTGTTGTGTGTGTGTGTGTGTGTGTCGGTGCTTGATGAGTTCCACTGTGTTGATCTTCCTTAAGTGAGGGAGACATGTAAATTATTTAACAAAACCACAATAAAAAAGCGAAATATAAGCAACTTGTTGTATGTGTGGGGGTTCTCTGCCACCCCCTCCCACAGCACACCACACTGCACACACAGATTTAATGGCCCAGCCCCCTTGTGGTGCTTGTGGTTTCAGCATGGGTGTATGAGTGCTTCGTTATGACGCCTAAGCCCATAGGCTTGTTTGCGAGTTGTCAGGTGTAATGAGGTTCAAGGGAGCTTGGGCTACAGTGTAGCCATTCCAGACCACTGGAGCTCTCTGACCAGTGTTGCTGGTGTCATTTGTTGCTCTTTTAGTCATCAGACGTTAAAGGAGGAAAGGAAAAATACCTTATTTCTGCGAGCTGCCAGTGAATCCTCACATTCACAATGTTATTGTTTGAAGATGCTGATGGTATGGCATAGTCCAGGCTCCCATTATCTTAAAATCTGGGTAATGGAGAAAAATATTGGAAGGATCCGGTTTCCGGTGGTGTTCACAGCATACTTAAAGGAGAAATCCAGTGTAAAAGGTCTGGTGTATGTTTAGCATGATAACAAGTTGGAATGTTTGTTTGGGAGCAAAAAGCGCATTATTTGATGCATTCTTAAGTTGGCTGTTTTAGCCAATTCTACCAAAACGCTATAAACTTTAGGAGAAGTTTATAGGAACGATAGGAGCGTGTCTCATGGTAAAAACTAAATCGCTATTTTAAACCACTTACAAGGCTGGAAGTAGCCCGACACTTATTTGGTAGTATAATAAGGGTCTTAACATATACAACAGGGCATTGATAACTTTGTAAGTTTACAGATTGTTTATTAAAAAGGACATTTTATACACACAGGCTGTGTCTCAATTCAGGCGACGCATCCTACGAAGGACGCGGTCTATGAAGGTGTGGGCTTCGTAGACTGTGAAGGCCGAACCAAAGGCCGAACAAGCGTTTTTAAATGAGACAGTCTGGCCTACGGAGCATTTCCAGTTTGCGTAACAAGCCGTTAACAACCTTTACCTTGCGCGACGAGGGGCCGCTCCTGTCACCTAGCAACCCTGACAGCTGCGGTTTAAACCGGACGGCGGAGAAGAAATATGGAGCCGTTATATAAAATATAACGTCAATTACTTTATTTTAATATAAAAAAAATGTTTTTACATAGTTTTCTCATTAAGTATGTAATTTGGCCGCTTCCCGCTCTCTCCAAAACTCCATTTCTGAAAAAAATGCAACGCTCAAATGAATTGGTGATACGTTGGCGTTGAAGGATCAAAACCAGTGGACCCTTGCAAATCCACCTTGCGAGTTGGTTTAAAAAGCGATTTAGCCTTGTGAAGTGGTCTAAAATAGCGATTAAGGCCAAGTCCACACGTACCAAAACAATCTTTTTTTTCTCAGTTTTCGCTGGCATCGTTTCAAGAACATTTGCGTCCACACGGATCCATCTCAATACGACTCAAAAACGCTACTCCATGTTCCAGGCGTATAGGTGGCGCTGTTTTTTTTAGAAATTCACCGGAAACGAAGAGGAAGAGGCGGGAGCATGCACAAAAAGCTTGAGTTGTATACAAATAAACAGTATTATATTTTATATTATATATAATATTTTGTGATAGTAACCCTAATAGGCACAATATCTTCTCCAGCAGGAACACGAGCATGTAGTCGGACAATAGGTAATTGTTATGAGACGTCGTCACAGGTTACAAGAGGTTACGCTCGAGGGGTGTGGCGATGACATCATCGAAACGCAAGTATGCGTTTTGGCCGTCCAGACGAACACTCAAGGGGTGCGTTTCTGAATTTATTCACCCTGGGACCTGGTTTCAGAAAACTCAGTTTTCATGCGATGCGTTTACAGGATTCGTGTGGACGATCGGCCAAAACGATGCAAAACATCTGCGTTTATAACCAAAAAACGGCTCCGTGTGGACGGGCCCGGTAGTTTTTAACCATGAGACATGCTCCTAATCGTTCAAGTTTATAGCGTTTTTGTAGAATTGGCTAAAAACAGCCAACTTTAAGCATCTATAATGCGCTTTTTTGCTGGGCAAAACGAAACATTCCAACTCGTTATCATACTAAATATATCCCAGATCAATTTTACACTGGATTTCTCCTTTAACTAACACCAGAAAAATCTGTCACAACCCGCAAATGTTCTCCCTTCTCTAGAGGAGGGGCTTACTTTTTGCGAATGCTGAAATGTTTTGCTGTCAATTTATTATTATCAACCATGGAGATAGCCATCATTGCGACTCTTTCATCGTTTTGGAAGTACCAGAGACGTCAGAGCACCCAACGCTGTCGTGTCTTGGTTCACAACACTAGCCGGAGGCACACACAACTCAGTGAATCTGACAGTCTTCTCTAGGACCTGCGTCTGAATGACTGCTGCTTTTGTGATTCATCAGGACTTGAGGTCTTGAGTGACGCTGAGAGAATCTCAACGCCGACAGGCCTTAATGACACAGCTTCATGCTCATTTTGCGCCAAAGTTCAAATAGCTAAACTAGAGCAATCTACTACTTCTATAAATTACTTCGATCACGCAAATAAGATGTTGCACGTCGTTCACGCATATTGAATTGCGCGAAAACCTAAATAAAAAAAGTTAAATTGTGATTTCGGCGTTTGGGTGGGGTGGAGTATGGGGAGGAAAATGAAATGGTGCGGCCTTGAAAAAACTTTAAACAAATTCTCAGAATAACTCAGAGGAAGACGATGTGTCTTTCTCAAATGCTACCGGCCGACAGCTGGCATTAGGCGGGAGATGGACTCGGGATATTGGTTTGGCCCATGGCGTCAAGCCGGTGGGACGGAGCTGCAGGTTTACAGTTTTTAGAACCAGGCCATTACACAACTGGATAAGGAAAAGGGCTCACCTAGCTTGCCAAGAGTTTATCATCCTTGCTGTACTGATACTGTACTCTAGGTTCTTGTGGTCCTGCCGGACCAGAAAAGGAGGATCAGCCCACTGCAAACAATAACTCCCCTCCTACAAGACAAGCTTCACATTCAGAAGTTCCTGGTTGCCGATGTCCTTGTGCTTCTTGGCAGAAGATAGGCAACAAGATAAGGCGCAGGGATGGAGCTTATTGTCTGTGGCCAACTGCTGGGACAGGATACCATCAACATGCCCATGAGCACACCGTTCACCAGGGCCTGAAACACTGTAGGGGGGGCGTTAGTGAGGCCAAAGGGCTGAACTTGTATATACTTGTAGTGGCCACAAGGGGTATTGAAGGCAGTCTTTTACTCATCACTCTGTGGAATGCATAACTAGATGCTACTGTATGTGTTCCGCAGGACATGCTCAGCAATGATGGTGGCGCCATTCTGACGTATGAAAACAGTGGAGATAGGGGGTAAGGATCTTCCCGGTAGACCTCGATAGTCGATGCAGGGGCAGAGTGTTTTGCCCTTCTTATCCACAAAGAAAAACTAAGCAAGGAATGCCCTGTTATATTTTTCCATAGCCTCCTGCTGGCCCAGAGAGGGAATACAAAAAAAAGGCATGAGGTGGTGAGGTAGCAGGGAGAAGGTTGATAGCACAGTCCTACGGCCGGTGAGGTGGTAGTTATTTACTAAGAAGTATACAAATGCCAAAAGAAAATTTCAAATTGAATCCTCTGTATGATACACCCTACATTGATATTAAGTGTCCAGCCCGGTAATTTATACAGATTTTAATTTCATGCATGCCCAATGGTTCTCTTGTTGACTTTGAAATCTAGGGAAATATCAACTCTCTTTAATGTCCAAGCAATGCAAAATAGACTTTGTTTTAATGAACATTTGGTCAATGTCACAAAGCATCCAATTAAAATTCCACCCAGCGGTTCCTTTGACATTTTGGGCACAAAGGTTAAACCCAAACAAACGCTGAAAAAAAACGGAAATGTCAGAATGGTATAAATCGGTTAACGTCCAAACCCCCTCTCTGCAGTCTGCCCATCCCTTATCTCTGCCAGCCAGCACTACAAGGATGAACCATGAGGCCACATGTCAGCATACAAGCCTCAGTTAACACACACACTAGTAATATGCACACATGCAAGCACACACACAAATACTTTTATTACAAATATTATGCAGACTTTCAGCTTCAGAGGAGAATTCGTTGACATTGACATCACTTTTTACCTGCAGCATGGCATGTGCTCCAACGACATGGCCCTGACCTCAACCTGGGACTCTGCGTCCGTGGCCAAGTGCAGCATCCTCAGATCTCACCAGGGTGTTTGTCCCATGCTTTGAAAGACATTTGGTCCCGGAAGAAAAACAAGTAAAAATAGAATTCATTCATTCATTCATTCATTCATTCTCTCATTCTCTCACTCTCTCTCTCTCTCTCTCTCTCTCCTCTCTCTCTCTCTCCCCTCTCCCGCTCCCTCCCTCTCTCTCTCTCTCTCTCCTCTCTCTCTCTCTCTCTCTCTCCCTCTCTCTCTCTCTCTCTCTCTCTCTCTCTCTCTCTCTCTCTCTCTCTCTCTCTCTCTCTCTCTCTCTCTCTCTCTCTCTCTCTCTCTCTCTCTCTCTCTCTCTCTCTCTCTCTCTCTCTCTCTGCTCAGTCACACAAACACATTCACAAGCAAACATTCACTCTCAACCACAGCAGACAGTTAGGCACAGTGTATGCCCCTACATACGCAGACAGACAGACAGGGCAAATAAGGGATAAGGTGCATCTCCAGTCTGGGCCTGTGATGCCTGCAAACAGCCCGGTCTCCAGAGGTTGTGGGAGGGGTGTTTCCACTGAAAACATTTATCCTTAGCCTGGATTGTCTCCCTTTACCGTTACTATATATAGATTAAGGCCAGCGCTGTAGACCCTGAGGCGCTTTGAGACCCACAGCCATCCACCAGCTGATCTATGAAGGGTGCCGTGGCCAGGTCACACCAGAAACAACACTGACGAAAAAAAAGGGTTGGATTTCAATGAATGAACCGTTACAACTACCACTTCTCTGTGTGCCAGCATGCAAAGATCAGGGAGATCCACGGCCTTCCTCAGACACCCGCTAACACCCTTTCTGCTGGTGCAGTGCAATCCCCCAGACGTTTGCAACGCGGCGCTGTTCTCTAGGAAGGTTTGCGTCCTGAAGTCACTAATTGGTAGCCTGGCACCGCCCACCTACCTACTTCCGCTCAATTTTCATTTCACTTCAGTACTAGGTCTGGGTCTGCTTCATAAGCTTGGGTTCCTTAGAGGGCAGATTTTTAGTGGTCCAATCAGCGAACAGAGGGAGTGGCTGAGAACGATGACGTTGAGGTCGCGCGGCAGTTTCAGTTGTAGTCAGAGGAAGACCAGGAAGATAATGGAGAAGGATACGAGAGAAGCTATTCGGTCTGTTGTGGGATCGCTGCTGAATATCGATCAATTAAAGCCGGAGCAAGAACAAGCTTTGCTGAGTTTTGTTGGTGGCCATGATGCTGTGACGCTTCTCCCCACCGGGTTCGGGAAAGTTTGATTTTCCAGCTGGCTCCGTTAGTGGTGAAGGAGCCTGTCCCGTCGCATGACATCCGTCACGACCAACCGCTATGCGACCAGGCTAACTAATTGGTTGAGCAGATCCAGAGTGGCACTGGGCAGATCCATAATTTTTTAACGACAGCCAGCCACCAATGAATGAACGTTGCCCTGCGCAAGTGAGTGAACGTTTGTCAATTGGGCAGTTCCAGACCTTCTGTACAAATGAAATGAAGTACAATGGTCTGGTAGGACCAGGCTAACTAATTGGTTGAGCAGGCAGACCAAAGGGTCTGGTTTTGTTTACGACAGCCAGACAACAATAATATGTATGCCCCGGCGAAATAAAAAAACGCTGCGTTTTGCTTGTCGGCTTGTAACACCGCCCCCTTGTGTACATGAAGTGGAGGCAGGAATGCGGGCAGCTCTGGGAAGCGCTGCATCTTTGTGTTGCGATGTGGATCTTTGCAAATTAGCTTTTCGTATAACGGTGAATCCACACACAATTTACTCTTGTATGTGTGTGTGTGTGTGTGTGTGTGTGTGTGTGTGTGTGTGTGTGGTGTGTGTGTGTGTGTGTGTGAATTGTGTGTTCTTGATGTAAAGCAGCTATATGTGTGATGTGTGAATTGAACTGTTTCTTGATGTAAAGCAGCTATATGTGACAGCATTGGAGTCCAAGACTAATTTCCCTCCATGGATAATAAATTGTATCATAGCTCTCTTAAATAAATTACACAAATAAAATAAAGTGAATTAGCTCTGCGGTCAGGGCAGATTGACTGCACGCCAAAACACTCCCAGGCCAGTGAGCAGCAGTAGGGACTTATAATGACAGGGTGACTTCCACCACTCCCAGTCACACGCTCACTTCATTACCCTCTCCGATTATCACACCTCTCATTCAGGTTCATGGCCCCCACACACACCTTTTGTTCTTTACTGTGGGCAAAGCATTAGTGTTGCTTTGGCACAAAACCAGTAACCTGCAGTTCAGCACCAATCACAGCACATAAGCATCAAGTGACCATCTTCATCACCATCAGGAGTGGAAGTGAAAACTACTTGTGATTTGGTTTTAGTTCAGTCCAAATGAATAATAGGCCTTAATAGAGAGCAGAACGAGATCAGGGCAGAAGTGAACTGTAGAATGGCTAGTATGGAAATCTATGATTTAAAGTGTCATTAATGACCATATCCTATAGATTTATAAATGTAATCTATATACATATATATATATATATATATATATATATATATATTATATATATATATATATATATATTATATATATATAATATATATATATATATATATAGATATCATTTTCACTAAATAGGTGAAACTAATTTTGTCAATAAATAGTGTCTGTGATATTTTAAATTCCAGTAACATAAGTAGTAAGACTGATATCCATAGTAAGCTTTTCTTGTGTAATAAAATGCTTTCTCACGCATAATCTGTGACCACTCCTTCTTGTCAATTTTTTCCTTAGATCAAATTCCCATTTTCTCTCGGTAGAAAGAATATTACCACTTATCAGCCAGCTACCACTTATCAGCCAGCTTCAAAAAGGCCAAAGCGCAATTGTGGACGTCCCAGGGGAGCGCGGGGGAAATATATCATTGTGTGCCACCATAAGCCTTCGAGGGTAACTGCACCATCATGCAAAAATAGGTCCCTACAATGCCAAACATATCATCACACTTCTAGATGCACTTCATGATGCAGCTGAACAGGACAGATCAGAGCAGCTCAGGTTTGTTTTTGTCGGGGATAATGTTCATTTCCATCGGGCTGGTTTGGTCCGGAACTGGTACGCCAAACATTCAAAATTTGAAGTCGTATACTCGCCATTTCTACACCCTATAGAAGGTTATTTTTCGACTTGAGGATGTAGTGTATATGACCGCCAACCACATGCCCGCATGCCTCTTCTGCAGGCAATGGAATAGGCCTGCGGAGACATTGAGGCAAGGTCAATCCATGGATGGATTCGGCACACGTTTCGAGGACCCATGAGCCCACCCACGCACAATTGCCGTGTTTTTCTGTGTTTACCGTATGTACAGTACAGTTTTGTATTTCTGGTAAATGTTTGTTATATTTTAGCTTAAACTGAATTGATTGAACTTTAAAGTACTGCATTGCAATGTACAGTATTCAGTAATAGATGTTTTGGTTGTTGTGAAAACGTGCACTCTGTGGAACTGAATAAAAACAGCGAACATGAGAGACTGCAGTGTTTTATATAAAGTAGATCAGTGTGTTGCTGCTGATCTGAAAGTATATTCATATGATGCAAGCATATGATGAGCATATGATGCATGCATCATTTTGTCATCAGAGTGCCATTTTTACAAAGAATTGTTAGGTTTCGATAGCAGAGTTTCAATTTGACATAGATGTAAAGGGTTTACGCTTCCAAATCTGCATTTTTTTTAACCACAAATCTTTCTCACAATCCTCTGCAGTCTTCTAAAATAATCTCCCGGTATGCTAACTAAGTGCCAGTGCAGAGGTTTGGTGCTATTTTGAGCAATATTAGTGGTTAAAAAATGAAGATTTTGAAGCTGTGCCCCTAGACAATAACATGGAAGCCATTTGGGCTGTTAGTGTTGCTCCGGGCAACTCTATACTCATTGATCAACAAAAAAATGTGTCCGGATTGCTTATTTTATGTGTGTTCATGGCGAAAAGAACCTTGGGTTCGATTTTTGCCGGAATTACACTTTAATGAGAGAGACCTCCATTCATGTGTCTTTTACTTTATTTTATTGAAATGTGTAAAGGAGACAATACAGTGCAATTCAGTATGTTACAGCCCTCCCCTGGTTTTGCCAGGGTTCACTCAAACAGGTAGGGTCGGGTCACCTTGAGGACAGCACCGTCTGCCAGAACCACCCACCCAGAATGAGAATCAGCACTGTGCTTCACATATTTAGGGTGCCCTTGAACAGATAGAAAGTGATAAACAGGTCAAATGACACCATGCTAGGGGTGCAGTTAATGAAGAAAAACTACTGAGGGATCTGTATAGGGAGGATTTAACATGGATAAGATGGATCTTATTTAAAAAGGCACCTCAGGGCGAATAGCTCTGGCCTCAGTCTATATATAGTAACGTAAAGGGAGACAATCCAGGCTAAGGATAAGATGGATATTGGGAGCGTCTGCATTCATTTGAGATCTGCCTCAGTGTTTTCTAGTGCTGGTGGACTGCAGTTAATCTTATACATTTCATCCAAAGATGAACACACCCCAGTACTTTATGTATTTCTGGGTCATTTTCTACTGAAACTGTCTAGAAAGGAAACTGCTGTCATAATTAGAAATAAGCATTACTTCAGTTTTTCCTCAATGGACTTTAAAACCACATACCAATCCATATTTTCATAACAATTCCAAAAGAGCTTGCATAGATTGTTCTGGATTTGATAGATGTAATATTATGTGATTCTGCTCCAATATTTACTCATAATATGCTGTTATGTGACCTTACCTTAATTGCTAACGGCTCTACCGTGAGAGTGAACATGTGGCATTGGGCAAGTTTCATCCAAGATATGAATACTTGATCGACATTCAAATGGCTTCGCACCTTCACAAGGAAACTCCTTTCAACTCTCCCAAACTAATTTGCAGCATGTATTATTTCCACCACCATGGGAGAGTTTAGATTATGAGTAATCACATTACACAATTTCTAGAAGGTTATCTGAGGATAGCCTACTTCCCCTGAACCCCGTCTGGTCTAGGTGTATTAGACTCTGTATAGTTGTATTTGCTGTGCGAGCAGCATAGCAATTACTTTATAGTCAACTTTCATGAGCAATGCAGGTCTCATCGATGCTTATCTTTCTTTTTTAAGAGGGTGATAATGGCCAGCATAAGGGACTTGGGTAATTTGTTTTTAAAAGAGCTGAATAAATCATGTTCTTAAAGGGAAACGTTATCTTTGTTATAAAGCACTTCAATGGCGAACCATCGCTTTCGGGCGACGTCCCATTTTGTAACTTAGCAATAGCTTCTATCAGTTCCTCCTGAGATACAGTATCTTTGTCCAAGTCCATTTTGTCTTATTTAGATATCGTCTGGAAGGCTACTCCATTGAACAATTTGTGAATGTTCTCTACAGAACTAATATTCTGGATGAAAATATATAAAAATCGTATTTCTTTCAGGTTCATCATTCATATCGTAAATTTAACCATTTACTGCATGCAATGGTAAATGCAAATTAGTTTTGGCGGTATGGTTCCACTCTCTGTAAGGCCACTCTATTATATGACTCTCAACGTCTGGAGGGTTCTCCATCGTGTTGGTCAACATTCTCTGGGCTGAAATAAAGTACTTCGTATTGAATCTGGCATAACTCTTGTGAGCGTTGGAGTGCCCACCCTCGATTTCAGGGTTGATGATCAGACCTAGGAGAGTGCAGTTGCTCTGATGCGGAGGAAGCAAGCAGTATTCAGCTCCGGAGGAAGTCCACATCGCCTGCGCAGTGGACGGAGCTTTGCAGACAACCAGTACCTCATCACCACTGCACCTTTGGTGGAAGAAAACAAGTCTGGCTGTGCTTGTTAGTTTGGCCAGTGACGATGGGTGTCCCTGCTGAATTTATCCCTTGTTGAATGATTAAGAAAATAGTGAACCAATCAGGCTGAAAAGACAGGTCTGACCTAGTAAGATCCTGGGCAGGATCAATAAGTGGTTATAGAATCGTGTATAGACCGCGCAACTCAGAAACCCATCATGAGCTGTAAAAAACGGACTCTAGCACAGTGTCTATAAAGCCCCAAAAGACCCCAGCCTTAAATGGGAGCAAAGAAATACATTTCTGTACCGAGGACAGAGTTTTGTGGTAGGCGTTTGTCATTGCCTTCTGGCTGTGGAAGCTGTATTTATATACATGTGGTATGAACGTTACCGCTGTGTGGGCGGGCCTAGATTAAGCGCAAAGCTTTTATGCGGTTAAGATTAGGCTGCCTGCATGACGGTTGTAAAATAGGCGTTCTAATCAGAGGGACCTTTTTGTGTCAATCATTGTTAAACATGTTAGTCTGTCTATTGTTTGGTATTGTGGGTTGTACTTTAAATCAAATGTCTATAGGCTCAAACCTTTGGTCTCACTTGAGCCTGATTGACCATGTTACCAAACTTGCACTATAAAGCTTTTCCCAGCAACCACCACTTATTATATTATATTTTATATGCAATATTGTCTCCTTTTCTCCTTTAGAAAACAACTTTAATGAACTGAGGATGGATGGGTTTCATTTAATTATTTAAGCAAAAGTACTGCGTTAAAATAAATACAAATAGAAAAATGATGGATGTACAATTGTGAGTTACTTGTACTTTACTTAGAGAAATTGTACATTATTCTTTATATTATTATTCAACCACATCAATTGTTTTGGTTTGATTGACTATAAGAGAATGTTGACAATACAACATGACCAAAACACTCAATCTGTCATAAAAATAGCATGGATTTATGTCTTACAAAAACAAGTTTTACATTTCTAAACAAGCTTTTCATTGTGCTTTAAGGTTGGGCACCATAGGCCTTGGTTCACTGCAATTCATTTACATTCTAATTAATGGAAAAATCATGTTCTCAACATTTATGCCTACCTTCATTGCCAAGCATATTCTCTCATTATATACTTCATACAATACCATTCTCACTTAATAAATAATATGATGATAAATAATTATGATTATAATTTTGAATATAAACCCAAGGACCCGTATCTAAAATGGCATAAGTGAAAGCACACAGCAGTCAAAAAGAGAGAACTATTTAGACCTGGATAAAAACCAAAGTCAGTGCAGCAGCACAAGTGATGGCCAGCATCAAGTGATAGGTCTGTGCCAAATAGGGTGGTGGTTGAGCATCGGATCAGAGGAGGCTCCTGGGAGGAGGAGGTCTAATGCTGACCCCGGTCACGGAGGGACTCCTTGGCAGGTGAAGAGGGAGGAGGACATTGTGGAGGGAGGCTTGTGGTTGAACAAAATGCTCATAATAAAGCATGAAAACCTTTTGGCACATCCATTATGAGCTGGCGTTAGAACACGGCTAAGAATAGTATCCTGTAAATATGAGTGGGAGACTTAGCCAACACAGTTTGTCTGAATGGTGAGGTACAGTATGTGATCACATCTTCCAATGCTGAACGCCAATTGGACCGGAAAGGAGCAGCACAGTAGACGTGTTTCAGGAGGGCTGAGGATCTGTATGCCAGCGCCTGGGAGGAGTGTGTTTGGGAGAGATAAGCTTGACATGTTGAGGCAGACCCGAACACGGTGAAGAGGATGGTGTTCCTTAGCAACACAGCAACGCTTTCTCCAATCTCATCACTGGTATAATGATTCCTTGGCTTGTGTGACTCATCTTTGTCCTGGCTCTGCTTCCTGACTGTACTTTACATGCCACAGGTCAACTTTAGTCCACCATTAGAAACATTATACATTACATAAACACAATATATGGGCTGGGTCCTAAACGGGAAAATAACGTTTAAACGCCTAGTTAGTTTTAACGCCACTAACTTTTGGAGTGATTAATGCAGGTCCTGGCCTTTTCATTACTCATTACTTAATTAGGTCCTCGTCTTTTCAGACGGGCGCGATGTGGCCCACTAGCCCATCAACTGGCAAATGAGAGACGAGCGGGGTGGAGGAGCAGCCCCTTGTTGTTGGACGGCAACTAGCAATTACAGGAGCCAATCACGGGACTCAGAAACTATTGTGCACAGAAAGAATTGTGGACGAGACCCAAAGTCATTAAGTTCAGTCACTGAAACAATTAATGCTTGCCCTGCATTTAACATAGGTAACATACGACTCAATAAAGGTACACTTTATGATTCAGCTAGACTGAACCATAAAGATATAGCCTGATGGATTTAACTAGGATAAAGCAGTGTGCATCTCACTGGAAAGCCGCCTTCCTCTCGTCGTCTGTTGGTTCTACTGTTTAGGTTTGCACGTATGAGTAGTGCTGTACTTGTCATTATTCACACTTCCCAATGGTAGTTGGTACTGTGGGCTATTACCATTGAAGGATCAAAAACCTCACAGGACATGGCTGCTCCCTGCTAATTCATTCAGCTGTACGCGGAAAATAGTTGCCGGCTCCGCTGCTTTAATGGGAGATGAGCGACTTCCTGAAGAGTTATGGCTATAAAAGGGTTATGTGGCCAAAAGATTAAAGCCATAGTAATTGCATGTCAACATGGTTAATGGGAAGAAAAACTTTTCTTGACCTTTTTCCCAATCCGACTTTATGTCAGCGCTGTCTGCTGCAGCTGAATCTCCGGGCTGAGCTTGTGAGGGAAGAATTGAAACTGGATACGCTCCCATTACAAACTGGTTGATATGATGCTGTTTTTTATTGTCAATTTGCCTCAATATGTCCCAATAATGCATTGATCCACTTGTTTCCGTGGGAAAAACAACTTCTTAAATAAATCCAAATCAAGAAGTCTTTAAATCTCCATCTTTCTCATCGTCCTTTAATTACCGTGAGTTGGGATGTGAGTTATTGGTAAATACTTCCCTGGATTATTTCAGTCCGTTGTTTTGCTTTAACCCTGGAAAATTGTGTTTTGGTTCTTGATTTCCTTAAAAAAATCAGCACACATTTGCACAATGCTGGCATACTTTGTCCAACCCATGTTGATAAGATTGATTATTAAGTATGAGTAACTTGATGAATGACATTTACAGTGAATTTTGAACTGAGGCAAAAGTGTGATTATTTTGCAATTAATCTAAATTAACTATGGAAAACATGCGATTAATTGCGATAAAAAGTTTCTCATTCACAGTGAGTCACATTGGGATGAAAGCATATTCCACAGTATTGAATATGAACTGGTACATCAGCTCACAGGGGGATTCACACTAAAGGTCAAATCAAAGAACATCGCACCAAACTCATATAAATAGGGCCATTCTCCCCCCTATTGGCCTGCATGCACTGGGGGAAACACAGACAACCTTTAAACATGAATGCCTTGCCAGTGACTCTTCAGGAGGTATGATGACAGCTGCTGAGTGTGTGTGTGTGTGTGTGTGTGTGTGTGTGTGTGTGTGTGTGTGTGTGTGTGTGTGTGTGTGTGTGTGTGTGTGTGTGTGTGTGTGTGTGTGTGTGTGTGTGTTTTTCTTAATATAGTATACATAAGTACTGAATAAAATGTGAGTTCATAATACTGGAATGTTGCTGTAATGGAAGGCAGAAGACAAAGTACTCCCTTAACAATCGTAAAAGTTACAATGGATAGGATGTTTACCTCATTTTGAATAACAGTTAACATTGTACCTAATTGTGTTATGTATTGCTGTTCCACAAACTGTCAAAACAGCTAATTAAGCACACAATTCATAAAAGAATATATTTTTCCACAGGGAAGGATAATAGTCTTCAAATCAGCATTCATGTTTTACACCCTGTTAAAGCACCCTGTAAAATAAACATTTATATATATATATATATATATATATATATATATATACATACATACAGTGGGGCAATTCCTCCATGCAGATCTCCTCTAGAGCAGTGATGTTTTTGGGCCTTCGCTGGGCAACACAGACTTTCAACTCCCTCCAAAGATTTTCTATGGGGTTGAGATCTGGAGACTGGCTAGGCCACTCCAGGACCTTGAAATGCTTCTGCCACTCCTTCATTGCCCGGGTGGTGTGTTTTGGGTCATTGTCATGCTGAAAGACCCTGTCTCTCTCTCGGTCAGTCTCCCTCCCTCCCTCCCCCCCTCCCTATGTCTCATCTCTCTCTCCCCTCATCTGTGTCTCCCTCTGCCTCTTTGCATTCTACGGGGGGGCTGTGGTGTAATTAGACTGGGGCAGGCCAGCAGGTCTCCCTGCAGCGTGCGTTGATCACCAAAGGGCCATCTCCAACTCTCCAACCCCGACTCTCCACGCTCCGCCACCACTTTGTCCACTCTCCTCATCAGGGAACATGCTGTTTCCGGGACGCTTCATTACGTTTGCTCAGCCCTCTCTGTCCCTAACTCTCTCTCAGTGCTAGTTAGGGAGGCCCGCCCTCCGCCTGTTTGAACACATCCTTCTCGCTCCCACTCTGGTCCTCTCTTGCTCTCTCTCTCTTGCCTGTTGCCTTTTGATATTTGACGATATTTGACTAACTTTCGCTTCGTTTTGACACTTTTGTACGCATTGGTCACATCATAGTATTACCTGAAGTTCTCTCTCCTCTCAAGAACAAAGGAGACAAAGAGACGTTCTTATGGGAATGAGAAAAGCTTGAATTCATCCATTAAAGGCATAGCCTAGTGTTGCAATGTTCCACGATCAACTGTATGTAAAACCATTTAAACTGCTTATTCAACTTAAGTCAGCGTTACTATTTCGGTCCTCAATTTGTCGTTGAACTTGAAAATGTAAAAGTGAAGTTCAGTGAAGTAACCAAGGGAAGGCACTCTCAACCAGTGCAGGAACAGAATGGGACAAGTCCCTAAAACATTAGACACAGACCTGTGAAGGTGCACTTCCCCCCTGGACACAATGGAACAAGCTGCATAATGCACTGTGCGCCGTTAATATTTCATTTGAGTTTAAGTTATTATATTAAGTGAAAGTACAGTTTTTGTCCACTCACCTACAAGCTGATATGGTTCTTATTTCAGAAAAAGAACGGGAACATTTATCTGATCGAATAACAGTTTGAAAGACACATATTCCGATGCCTTGTTTACCTCATCAGGGTAAGTGAAGGAGAAAATAGCAAGGTCTCTGAAGGTCAGAGATGGATCCAGGCTGATGTATCACCTGTCACCCCATGAATCACAGAGAAACGCTATTGGTTTACTGCTGCCTCAGCTGAACAGCGCATTAGTTTCAATCCAACTCAAATCACATTGTGGGGGGGGTCGAGCATTTTAAAACTACGCTTGATGTGATGGCCCCCCACACACCCTCCCCCACCGCCTCAGTTCTCTCTCATGTGACAGGACTGAGACTTGTCCCCCTGCTGGGTCCCCCTCCCGTGTGTTGCACCTCCCCCCATACACACACACTCATCTGGAGGTGCCCAGAGTTTCATGGTGGTGATTAAGTGAATCCGGGGGCTGGCAGAGCCGTCCGTCTGTTAGTGCTACTTAGTTATTTTATTTATTCATATCTTAACACTCTATTCCTCGCCTGCCACGCATAATTGCTCTGACTGATGGGCCGCCGGTTGGGAATTGATCCAGGAGGACGATCCCATCCCATTATTCTGCTCCACTTCTGCGACATGCCGTCTCCTCCTCCTCCTCCTGGCCCTGCCTTCCTCCTCCTCCTCCTCCCTCTCCTCCTGGCCCTGCCTTCCTCCTCCTCCTCCTCCTCCTCCTCCTCCTGGCCCTGCCTTCCTCCTCCTCCTCCTCCTCCTGGCCCTGCCTTCCTCCTCCTCCTCCTCCTCCTCCCTCCTCCTCCTGGCCCTGCCTTCCTCCTCCTCCTCCTCCTCCTCCTCCCCTGGCCCTGCTTCCTCCTCCTCCTCCTCCTCCTCCCTCCTCCTCCTCCTCCTCCTCCTGGCCCTGCCTTCCTCCTCCTCCTCCTCCTCCTCCTCCTCCTGGCCGCCTTCCTCCTCTCCTCCTGGCCCTGCCTTCCTCCTCCTCCTCCCTCCTCCTCTCCTCCTGGCCCTGCCTTCCTCCTCCTCCTCTCCTCCTGGCCCTGCCTTCCTCTCTCCTCCTCCTCCTCCTCCTCCTCCTCCTGGCCCGCCGCTCTCCTCCTCCTCCTGGCCCTGCCTTCCTCCTCCTCCTCCTCCTCCTCCTCCTCCTCCTCCTCCTGGCCCTGCCTTCCCTCCTCCTCCTCCTCCTCCCTCCTGGCCCCTGCTCCTCTCCTCCTCTCCTCCTCCTCCTCCGGCCCTGCCTTCCTCCTCTCCTCCTCCTCCTCCTCCCTCTCCTCCTGGCCCTGCCTTCCTCTCCTCCTCCTCCTCCTCCTCCTGGCCCTGCCTTCCTCCTCCTCCTCCTCCTCCTCCCCTCTCCTGGCCCTGCCTTCCTCCTCTCCTCCTCCCTCTCCTCCTGGCCCTGCCTTCCTCCTCCTCCCTCCTCCTCCTCCTGGCCCTGCCTTCCTCCTCCTCCTCCTCCTGGCCCTGCCTTCCTCCTCCTCCTCCTCCTGGCCCTGCCTTCCTCCTCCTCCTCCTCCTCCTCCTCCTCCTCCTCCTCCTCCCTCTCTCCTCTCCTCCTCCTCCTCCTCCCTCTCCTCCTGGCCCTGCCTTCCTCCTCCTCGCTGGCGGCGGGGCTCCGTCTCCGCTTTCTCCTTCTTTTCTCCTGTTTGGGTTAGCTCTCTAGTCGGCTCTCTCTCTCTCTCTCCGGCTGTCTGTCTGTATGAGCTCCCACCACCACTAATATTTCCCTCTCTTCACCTCCTCCTCTGGAGAATATCTTATTTACTCTCCAACTGGTGGAGAGGTAATGCGCATCTTCCTCACTCTCTGCCTCCTTATCACCCTCCCTCTCCCTTTCTCTCAATTTCTCTCCTTTTCTCCTCTCTCCCCCATTCTGTCTCTTTCTCTGCGCTTGTGTCTCAATCTCTCTGCCTTTCCCTCCCTTTTCTCTCTCTTAGCCTTCACAACATGTATCCATCTTCTTAGGTCCGGTGTATTTGTTTATTAAGCATTGGTTAAAATTATATATTCTGGTCATACTTGATGAGCTTATGCGTGTGTGTGTGTGTGTGTGTGTGTGTGTGTGTGTGTGTGTGTGCGTGTGTCAATGTGTTCGCATTAGTGCTGTTCTCACCACATCCTTGACACCTCATCCTTGGAGGAGGGCTGCATTTGCCACACCTGTGGCGCTGGCTGCTGCTCCTTATATGTGTGTGTGTGTGTGCGCGCCTCAGAGCCAACCTGCACTGCTTTGGCTTTCATTAAGCTCTGTACTGTGGTGAGGGGCTGGCCGCATGAAGAGATGAATCGGAGTCTCTCTCTCTCTCTCTCTCTCTCTCTCTCTCTCTCTCTCTCTCTCTCTCTCTCTCTCTCTCTCTCTCTCTCTCTCTGTCTCTGTCTCTGTCTCTGTCTCTCTCTCTCTCTCTCTCTCTCTCTCTCTCTCTCTCTCTCTCGATTCAATTTGAGGATGCATTATTGGTATGAGACTTGACTGTAAAAATGCTACCCCGCAATCAGACCCTTCTTCATCTTTACATTACACACACACATTCATATCTATACACAAACACACACACAAATACGCACCCAAACGCGCACACAAATTGTGTAGCCTGCCAAGACCCATAATCCTCCTCTACCTTTCATGCTGTTTCAGGCGGGTACATCTAACACACACACACACACACACACACACACACACACACACACACACACACACACACACACACACACACACACACACACACCATAGTGTGTAATACTCCAGTTGGTCCCAATTCCCGTTGGGAATGGCAGTATTGTAACAAAGTTTTGGCATTAAAATATATTTTGATAAAATACAGATTAGTTTATTTGTTCAGTGAATGTATCTGATGTTTAGTTTGTTCTTTTTCTTATGATCTTGTTCTGTTGCTATGGTGGTTGAACTTATTGCCAGGTAAGTTGATTCATGATTTGTGCATAACAAAGTCAATGACTTGTGTAACCTTCTCCTCTAAAGTAGCCAGCCACCTTAGTGATGACAATAACACATTACTGGACCTAAGAGACTCATATGATCACTGACAGCAAGCCAGAGTTTGTTTCTGATCGAGACGCCGGGGACCCATATGCAAAGTTTGTTAGGAGGCGTCGGAAGAGTCCCCGGAGCGAGGAAGAGGAGCCAGGGTGCTGGTTGGGCTAAGGGGGCTTCTCACCCGCCCTCCACCTCCCAACATCCACCAAGCCGACACACCCTGCTAGCCAGTGCACCCTGCTGACCAGTGCACCCTGCTGACCAGTGCACCCTGCTGGCCCGTGCACCCTGCTGGCCCGTGCACCCTGCTGACAGTGCACCCTGCTGGCCCGTACACCCTGTTACCCATTGCAGCCTACTAGCCAACACACCATGGACAACCAGCCTTGAGGTGGGAGCAAGTTTCTCCTTCCATCTGGTAAGAAGAGTTTGTTACGTCCTGTGTCTTAAAGAGACATGGTTATCTGAGGGAACACAGCAAAAAGATGGAGGCACAGCTAAATAGTAATGACTCACGTAGTGAATGGCAGGGACTACACATAATATCAGACTTCAAAGTGAGACCCAGCTGCACAACTAAAGCGACAGCCTCCCCTCCCAGAGTTTTTACGCCTGTTTCAATTTGTCATACCACGTGTGACAAAGTCCTTCAAGAGTGTCGTCCCCAGGCCGGGAGAGCTCCAACACGTGTGTGATGCAGCTGGCCAGTTTACAGATCCTCTCTCTTTCAACGGGTACACTCCTCCTGAAACAAGTCATTCACAGCTGTCCCAGTGCCGCAGAAAAGCACAGTCACACACCCTGCTGCCCTCACTCCCATAGCGACCTTATCTGGAACGTGTGACTGCCCACCCTGGACCCCTACCAATTTGTACTACCTGCAGAACAGTTCCACAGAGGATGCCATAACAACCATACCACAGACCGCCCTCACTCCACTGGAGGAGAGGAACTCATATGTGCGAATACTGTCTTTGAATACAGTTCAGCATTCAACACCGTATTCTCCACCAGGCTTGAGACCGAGCTTAGGAAGCCAGCAGTCAACCCCAGAAAATGGAATACAGGAAGAAAGAGTGAGGGTGGACCCCATCGCCATCGGTGGGACTGCTTTTGAGAGAGATAAAACAGGCAAAACAATGCCTCTTCCACCTCAGGGGGTGAAGCAGTTTGGCATAGGGTCAGGGACCCTACGGGTCTTCTGCAGAGGCACCACAGAGAGCTTTCTGAAAGAATGCACCGCCTAGAATGGAACTGCACTGCCCTTAATGCAAAGCACTGCAGAGGATCGTGCGGTCAGCCAAGCATATCAGTGGATGTGAGTTTCATCATATAGATCATATAGATCTAATTTATGTGATTTCAAACATGCATTTTCAGAAGGGAAATAGAATAGACGTAAGGGATAATGCCCGACGAGGTGTGGATAATCAGTCACTTGCCAAAGAAAATAAATTAAGCCCATTCATTTATATTTTCATCCGTTTTACAATCAAAATATAACATTTTCCACAAGCCATTTATTTTCCCTTGTAACGCTTGAGGGTTTGACTAATACCGTAGTCATTAGGTATGACTACGGATACGGACCATAGATACGACTCTGCAACAGGAGATCTAGGCCCAATCCCATTTCTTTGCTCACTGTCTCAACCCTACATCTCAACCCTAACCCTACCCTTACCCTCATTGCTCATGCTCATTGCTACCCCTAACCGATCCCCTACCAAATGGGACAACCCTACCCTGTGACGTCATCAAACCTGGGAAGATCTGGATATCATACGACATGAGCCCGGCAGCTCCCCGACCGCGGGCCGCCCGGTCCACGGCCGGGCTGCAGAGCCCTATTACGGGCTCTGCAGCCCGGCCGTGGACCGGGGTCGGGCGGCCCAGGGTCGGGGAGCTGCCGGGCTCATGTCGTATGATATCCAGATCTTCCGAGAGTCCGTTCTACAGCCCAAACACATTACCCCATAAACATGCAATGAAATGGGCGAAATGGGACATGAAAATAGGTCAAGTGTTGACATGGAACTATCCATGTTGCGGAGATCGCGAGCTAATTCGCTAACTAGCGATTAGTGCATGACAATTCAACCCGCGGTGGTTATGTATCTGGTTATAACGAATGTCTATAATGCATTGAAACTACATTTCGATAAATATAACATTACTTATATAATATTACTAATATAATATAATATATTAGTATATTTTTCACCTGGAGTCACTAGAACATGGAAGATCTGGATATCATACCACTTTTCGCCCTCCATCTTGTCTAGGATATTTCTTGATTTTCAGTTTTCTCGCAAGGTATTGTGGGAGCAAGTCACAACTGAAGCGCTTTGAGGGTGCCCTTCGAAAATCTCAATTTTGAGGGGATGTTAGCCCTCCCCTTTACCCCTTAAGCTACCTTTAAACTGGTAAAAGTGAACGCGCAACAGCGAGGGCTAGGGCTGAGATTTTCCTTTTAGCAAAGAAATGGGATTGGACCCTAGTCTGCTCAGCTATGAGCCAGAGCGCTAACGTTACGCAAGCAAGATTCAAAGTCAAATACACTGCATACGGTTGACAAACAGTAAATATAATTTGACAATATGTTTAACAACATGACTAGCTGGCTAACCAGCCATGTCATTGTCCCCACATCAATATCAAGATTTTCATGAACAAATGATCAGCCGTGTGTAACGACACTGTCGGCCACGGCATGAAGCAGCGAGTTGAACAGCGAACGGGATGTGAGATGATCGCTTATGTGACACAGAGTATCAGTAAGTTTAGAGGGGAAGTGCACTTCTTGCTGCTTGTGTGTAACAGTCACAATCCTGTGATGTTCAGAGGACAAGGCACTGAAGAACTGAAGAACTACACTCAGTGTTGGAAATAAAATATTCTGATTTTTTTCCCGGGGATTTAATTTATTTCTAATGTCGAGGCAAGCTGCTGCCAATGCCAGCAGAGGTTTGAAATGTTGAAGTCAGTCATTGTTGTTAGTTTGTTGTGGTGTTGCAATCAATTGTTAACAGAGGCTTCGACTGCGTTCCCATTGCTGTGGTTACTCATTTTAGAGACAGGCTGATATGTCAGCTAGCGCATTCATTGAGAACGGTGAACAGACAATTTGACTAGTGGGTGTCCATATATCAGGGATTAATGGACACCCTGCAGCCAATCAGAAACGAGTATTCCCCCAGACCATGGTATTATATAAAATATTTATCCTATGATAGAAAGCAGGATAGGTGTCTGATTCTATATATAATATTCTTGGTTTGAACCACCGAAGCGTGCATCTTACCTGGAGGCGTCATTGGACAAGAATCCGACCCCTACCTGATTCATTTAGAGGATTATCTTTAAATTGCTTCAGATCAAATCATTTACTAAATGGATTTGTCCTTATCTCTCACATACTAACACAACAAACATAAAGCATTGTAGGAAGTGTGTTGTTATTCTCCAAACCAACAAAGTGGATTGCATGAACACATCACCTTCTTAAGGAAAACTTTTAAACTTCAGTTTGATGAAAGCCTGTCCAGACTGGAAGGAATTCAATGTCTGCATGGAGAGGATGGCAAACTAAATGGTCTCGCAGGTTAAACACTTGGCAACCACCGTTTCCTGCCTCCCAACTTAACAACTTTAGTTTTCTGATTAAATGTGGTGTCGGCTTGGCCTCCTTAAAAAGAACTCTGGCATTGTTATTTTCAAATTGTTGTCAATACCCGGTCCCAGATACTGAGAGCATCCCATCCCGTCCAGTCCGAATTACCTGCTGAATCAATCCACGTTTCTTATTTCCATATTTAATTATGCAAATAAATTGGCCTCAAACAAATTCACATTCTTTGTTTGTCAAAAGACCATGCCCCTGAGATGTCGGCAATCTTACGGAGGACAGCTCCATTTACCAACTTCTGCATTAAAATTGCAACAATTTACTGAATTCAATACCAAAAGGATCCAATCCATTGGTTGCATTGGTTGAATAAACCAAATCCTTCCACAACCGATTTTTCTAGCAAACTTTGTCCCTTTCTTGACACCCTCCAGTCGAAGTTTCTTTAATTTCATATATATTTGGTTCATGCTTTAATAGGTTGTTACACAGCACCCCCAGCTGATATGTGAGCCCCTGGAGCTAACACCTACAACATAGCTTTCTCCAACACACATTAAACAAACCATCTCTGAATGAACACACTATGGAAACGTACATCTGCCGTTGCCATGGAGACGAATGCTATAATTACTGCTCAGGTATACACATTCACACACTTGTTAACTCTCCCCCTCACACACAAACACACACACAACACTTCATGCTAACACATACAAAAAAAACCTACAAAGAATGAAATTAAAACATATTAAGATGTGATCATTTGTAAAGTAGGTGTAAGAACCATATTATCAACCAAACAACCAATCAAACGACAGTCAGTTGAAACCAAGCCGGGGACGTTAAAGTGCCCGTTCCATCACCAGACACCCCCCTCAGCATCAGAGAGTGGAGTAGGAACAGGAGTACAGGGAACTGCTTCATGCAGACACAAAAGTTCCAGTGTCAAAGTGATTCCTTTCTTCTTTACTGTCCTTTGGATTTATGAGACTTCTGAAACTCTGCTTCTTGCCAGAGCTGCAGTTTGGTGTAGAACTAGATCAAATGGAGAGTCAGAATGTCACTTCTTCCAAAGACTTGGAATTGATATAATTGAGTTTTTATTCCATCATACGGTTTTGTTTTATGGTGTTCCAGGGATTCAAGCATACAGGTAGCTCATAACAAAATGAATCCGCACACAAAGCAAATTGAACGCTTTAATAAAGCAATAGAAGGGGACCTCCTGTGTCATCTCAAGGCCAGGTTGATTAATGAAGGGGTTTGAATAGCGGAGCCATTAAGGAGGAGGAGAATCCAAATGGTCCAACACTACTTTCTCTTTTGGTTTGAGTAATATACGTCTGAAGATGCCTATATCTGAGGCAGAAGTGGCTTGAGGGCCAAAATAAAAAAAATCTCTTCTTAAGCCAACCACATTGCATGAATAAGGGATACAGCCATTCCCATATTGGTGATTCTGAACAGCACGGTATTGCTTTTGAATATGAGCCCTCAGGCATGCGGGAGGGAGTTGTTATAGACCTTGTGATCCACTAATACAGCCATTCAACTCCTTCTCTGAGGGTTTATTCCCCAGACTTTTTTTAATGCTTGATTTATTCATGACCTATTTGCAATGCCTTCTGAAGAAGTTGTGATTACCATTCAACATAATTATAGCTTTGCCGGCTATGCTTAGGCCTCACTTTGTTACTTTCATGGTCAGATAAAGCTTAATCTTTGAAACATAGGATCCAGTCTTGTGTGATTGCTAAATAAAGAAATTAATTATGTTTTATAAAAACAGCTTCCCCTTCTTACACAACACTACAGCGGTAACCCTGAACAAGACGAACACGGAGGTCAGCCAGATGTTTATATTTATAAATACCACTGCACACAGTACATTTTGGGGACAGGGGCAGCATACGGCGTTGTTGTGTGCAGAATCAAAGCAGGCTGAGGGCCAGGTGCACGGCGAACCTGGAGAACAGATGGCAGCCTGACTTCCTTTCATAGGCTGCTTACACAGGCAAAGCAGGCAAAGGTGAGTGTTGGTGTGTATGTGCGAGGAAGAAAACAGCTGTTTGGAAGCACAAAGAAAAGCCTTTGAGTGAGAGAAGGAGGGAGATGAAAAGTCTTTCGGACATATGTAGGTCAGAAGTTTGGATTTTCTCTGTGCTTGTTCTGTGTTTGAAAATGATTCCCTCCCCAGACAACAGAACACTAACTAGCTCATAAAAACTATGGTGTGTAAAGGATGTGGTGTGTGTGTGTGTGGCAACTCTGCCGTGACCAATTAAGGAGATGAAGGGCACCTGAGGAACCGGTGGAGAAAGCAGGGCTTAAATAGCCTGCTTCTCCACTCATTCGGGGCGCTCTCAGCCATGGGGCTCGTGCCGGGAGGGAGCCGAGTGAGAGACTGGAGCGGGAGCCATGCCGACCTCACCGACGGACCGGACCCGGAGACCCCTCACCCTTTTTTGCCCCGGTGTGGAAGAAACTTGAGTTACTGTACGTTTCCCCTTTCTTGTGTGAGCTGCAGTAATAAAACCGTTGCACCGCAACTGTGCTCGAGCGTTTGTTTCGCGAATCGCAGCCGCCGACGACCGGGGTTACCACAGTGTGTGTGTGTGTGTGTGTGTGTGTGTGTGTGTGTGTGTGTGTGTGTGTGTGTGTGTGTGTGTGTGTGTGTGTGTGTGTGTGTGTGTGTGTGTGTGTGTGTGTGTGTGTGTGTGTGTGTGAGAGAAGGGACATCACTAGGATAGAAAGGCTGGGAGGGGTTAGCCCCTAGCAGCCTAATAGTCTTATTTGTTTTCGTCACATCTTTAAGGTGCTTCTTTAATTCATGTTTTATTACAGTAGAGGGTACAGCAGAGCACCTATCAGGGCCTGTTTTCTGGCTCGCTCTTTTCTCTACCTGCCTTAAGACCTCCTGCTTCCTTCTATTGAGTCTCCAGGATGTTCTCCTTTTTGAAAAATATATAAATAATCTTAAATCATAAGAGTTGGTATATTTAAAAGTCTACATATTGTTGAGGGGATGAAAATGGATCCGCAAATGAAATAATATATAGGCTAGTTTCATAAACTCACCTCTTTCATGCTCTCTCCAAATAAAGTTTAGACCTATTTCTGCCTGCGACTTTTATTTCCATAAACAAAAAAAATATATATAAAAAATATATAAAAAATATATCCATATTTTTAGGGGGGGCTTTTGATCATTTTGGGGTGGCTTATCCCCCCAAAATAGGCCTAACGACGTCCCTGTGTATGATAATGTGTGCACACATTCTCTGTGTGCATGTATGTGTGAGAGCGTGTATGGGTGTTTACAGCTCTTTAGGAGCACATGCAACAATAACCTCTGGGGAGGAAACACATGGTGACAATGTAACAGCTCATAACCTTCATAACAAACCACGAGAGAGGTCCCAATTAAAACCAAGTTCAGATGCTGCTTTGACCAACAACCAGCTGTCTCTGAGTCACTGTCCTCTCCACACACACACACACACACACACACACACACACACACACACACACACACACACACACACACACACACACACACACACACACACACACACACACACACACACACACACACACACACACACACACACACACACACACACACACCATGGCATGGCATGGCATGGAGAAGTGCTGCTAGTCCACCCTCACCGTGTTGCATCAGATCATTTGGCCTAAATTATCCCTGGTTAGAGAGACTGTGTTGTTCGAGCTTTCTTCCTCTGAGACTTGCCCGGAAGTCCCACCCTGCCTCGGAACATTGTATCAAAGCTCCCCATGGCAGGCGTTACGTGGTGACATGATAAAGCCTGGCACGGCTACCGACTGGCTGAATTGGTTAATTATTTCTAGCTAAATGATCTGTTGTAATAAAAAGAGTGCATTAGACACCCTGCACACAGACATTCTGACCCATTTGGTGGTACACATCTTTTCGCAACCTTGTTTTCCACAGGAATCTTGAAGACTTCCTGAAATCCATTACGGCCCAGATCCTTAACCGGGCCTCAATCTCACCAATATCTTTCACTTATCTCTTACCTGAAACCTTAACTTAATTATTCTGAAATATATGCCTAAATTCGATTAAACGGTTAAACGCTTGCTTTGTTCATAGACAAATATTTCCAGCTTCACGCCTCATTTTCTTGATAAATGGACTTCATATCAACACATATTTCCTGATTTTTTATTCCAGAGTTTTTTTTTTAAAATAAATTCTTCTGCTCTGCTTGCTTGAGTTACAGCCTATGATTTATTACACAGAACAGGATAAGCCATCGACTGAATATATATATAGGTTTTTGTTTAGAAAATCGTCAGAAAAAACGTTTTACGTTATATTTATGTATCCTAGCTTTTTGAAATTGATTTCAGCATGTCTCTTTAAAATGAGAAATTAGACCAATGCCCCTGGCTTAGAATGCTGTGGAAGAGCAAGAGAAACACAGAGAAAGGCTGTGTTAGAGAGTGTGTGTGTGTGTGTGTGTGTGTGTGTGTGTGTGTGTGTGTGTGTGTGTGTGTGTGTGTGTGTGTGTGTGTGTGTGTGTGTGTGTGTGTGTGTGTGTGTGTGTGTGTGTGTGTGCCTGCTCATATGTAAATATGTTCTCGTTTTCCATTGATCTGCAGCATCCAGCTCTCTCACTGTGTCCGACCATTGACTGATGGTCAGTGGCTCAAATTAGAGTGTTGTAGAACATGGTTTCCCCCCGCTGCTAAATCATCCTTTGTGTCTGTGGAGTCGTTACCGATGTGCACTGAATCGTCTCCTCCCCCCCCCGAGCTCATTTCTCTCTTGAGTGGCTCTGCCGGTGACAGCACGAGTCCTGCAGCGGTGACTGGGACTCTGCTGTAATTAAGAGGACCCAAGTTGAATCCCCAAAACTGCCAAGTATCCATCAACAAGCCCTTTTTTTTTTTACCGTCCCCATGTCCTTGAGTGAGATACTTAACGCCTGGATCTGTTCCCCTGGTTCTCAACCTGCTCCCCACCAGCCAGCTGCAGACTGTGTTAGGTCAATGAGCCTTGTGGTCTGCTCCTGCGTGCCTCCCGGTGTTTGATGTTGTTTAGATGAGCCTCTTGTGCTACATGGGGCCGTTATAGTAACTACATCAAGCAGAAGCGCTTAACTCAATCGTAACAATATTGTAACGATAATCATAATTAATATCATCACTATCAGATCAGATTTGTGTCTAAAAACATAATTTTAGAAAGCGAGAATTACAGAGTTGATCACTGAGAGAGTCTAAGCACATAGGCCTATTGATAACAGTGACTACAGCAACTATACCACAACAACTTGTATTGGTGAAAAGGAAGCAAAATAATAGTTGTGTAAGAGGGTCTGAACTCGCTGCTCCTTTAAAGTGTTTGGAAGTTATTCAAAGAATTTGAACATCAATCGTCAAAGTTACAGGCACTATCTAGGAGTTAATGTGGTCCCTTTTGAGTTGGAAGCTGAGGAGCAGTCTCTGAAGAGCTCCAATGGCTGTAGGTAGTCACGAAACCCTAGCGATGAGATGAAGGCATTTGTAACTTTCTCCAAATCACTACCGAGATACAAAAATACCTACCACCTCCTCAAATCTACCACTCTTTGATTTGGAATTTATCAAAGAGAATAGTTTGGTCCAAATCATAGTAGGCCTAATGTCTTTCAAGCTGCTATCAGCAAATTTTGGTGGACCCACATTGTTCAGATCCAAGTGTGTTTTGATTGATATTTGGTGGTATAGCAGTGCAATCAAACTGTGGGCCTGTAGTCCAACAAATACTCGAGAACCTATAGGACCCTATCTTGTTCCCAGCGGAATTGACTTTCTACACCGACGCATTTATCGTTGCTAGATTGCACCCGGCGCAAAGCTGATTTTCCCCCGCAGCAAACTCGCGCCACTAAACTTGCGCCGTGAGTGGCGTGTCGGTGAAAAGCAGAGTTGTGTTCCGGTAAATGATACATGGTGCTATCTTATACAGATCGATAAATAAGTTGCGCAACTGAACGAAAAATACCTGGTCTTAGCCAACTAGCGGATAGCGCAGTTGGTGTTGCTATTTTGACGTACCATGGCAGGCCGGAACTGCAACATAAGCTTAGACACCAGTAGGCAGCACAAACATGCAAAAGATTTGCCTCATTGAAATATTATGATGATGTGGATTGTGGAAACAATTTCTTTCCATAGGGGCGGCATGAATGAACACTGTAGTAGGCTATGCCATGTGTAAAATAATAAGAATAATAGCAATAATGAACTTGAGCTAAGCAGGCTATATCCCATCCAATGATAACGTTGGTTAGATTATTTGGGAAAGAAGAGCAGATGCAGCGGTAATAAGTTGTACTTCTAAATCAATGCATCTGCAAACACCGTACAGCAGACACATATTTTCTTGACACAGACATCGTGTACAAGCCCCTAACTTCTAGGATTGATGAGTATTTGATCGTGAAAAAACATTGTTTTCCTGCGAGTGAGTGTTTAAAAGAATGAATGAATGCGGGTTCGAGTGTGTGTGTGTGTGTGTTTAAATGAATGCGGGTGCACGTGTATGTGCAGCCATCTGTTTTAAACATGCGCAAACTACACGTAACGCATAATACAGTCCATGGCAATGTATATTAACGGGGGGACACATGCATATTATGAACCCATATCGATGATGATAATGTATACAATACTGGTAAGAAAGGATGTTTGTTAATATTGCTGCATATCATTAAATAGACCCACAGTTGGGGCCACAGGACCGCATATCATATGTGTGTTAAGTTTTCTTTGCTGAAATTAACAATAGCAACAGTGCCAGAGATCCACCCACAAAGCTACTTCAGTTTGGTGCTTCTCACTTGCATTTCAAACCGTTAAAATAGGGCCCATAGACTCATTCTAAGCTTTCATCAAAATTAAGTGGATCAAGCAGAAGTTGCTGATTGCAGCTTGGAAGACATTTATAGAATTTGAAAAAAGCTTTTCTCTTGGTGAATGCCAAATTAAAGAGTGGGAGATTGAGTTTGAACGTTGAAAGGTTAGCCCACAGCTGCTTGATACGTCTCTGTTGGGCGATTGGATGTGGTCCCTGATGGGTGTTTGGTTATTATTTAAATTGACTGTTAAGGACAGCTTGGACTAAAACAATGCTTCATTTCAGTTAGCGCCACTTACATTCAGCAGATGTTATCAGACTGAAACCAGCAGTATGGCTATGCTCTTGAAACCCATGAGCCATCCAAGCAACCATATCTGAATGAGCAGGTCATTCCTCACATCTCAGCGCTGGACACACACAGGGAGGGAGGTTGGGAGCCCTAGATCATAGTAAAATGTCCTGAATCAGAGATGGTGAGCTTTGCATGGTGAGGGTGGTGAGGGGAACTGTGAAAAGGGCAATGCAGTTACATTAACACTTGAAGCGCAGCTAAGCTTGTCTGGCCACTAACTGGGTGTTACCATAGGGATCTCCAAAGTGAGAATACAGATTGAAAAGAATCCCAGAGATTTATCGTAATTGAATAAAATCTGGATCTTTTGTTAACATCGAATCAGACATGTCCATCTGCAGCAATGGCAATAGCCAGTCTTTGACCTTCAATAGTGCATTCTCACCACAGTGGAGAGATGATTGGAATATTTCAGAGGTTATACTCAAACAAACCAGCCCCTATCCAAAAATCCTAACCTGGCTGCGACCCCATGGACCTCATGGACAAAGCACCACCCAAGGTAGTGCAGAGAGACCCATTTGGACATCACATTACTGAGCCAAGGACACAAATTATGTTGCTTTCCACCATTACTTCAAAATACTGTATATATAAATACATACTTGTTAGTACCCCCAGAATGTAACGATATCTCAGTAATGTTCCCACTAATAATTCCAGATAAGATATTGGATGGATTGTAATAAAAAGACGTCAATGACGTCTCCTTTAACCCATGCCCGTCACAAAACTCCTAGAACCACTGCCACTGGGCGTGCTCTAGGCCTTAAGGGGCATACAATGATGGGGAGGTCTCAGTGCAGGCAGCACTACTCTATGGAGTATTTCATAGAGGCCGTATAGGGAAGTGCTCCTTTGTTTGGGACACCTGGCCATAGACCAGATGTGTAATTACTGGATGAGACTTTTTAATGTCTCATCAGGAATTAGATCAATCTGAAAGGGAAGTTAGAGTCTTTAGACTTAATAGGTGAGAAGATGAAGACGCTATGGTGAAGGCCTTCTTTAACTAGCCCACCATAATGCATGGAGCCTCAATATTGTTTTAAAACAGAATTAATACTCAAGGTGGGAAATTGGTGAATTTAAGGTTAATTTGGCAAAGGAACCTAGGATTTCCTTCTCTCTTGATCCGTCTCTAAAAAGCTATAGCTACCTACTACTTCCTATTTACATTTTCTCCTTTGGATTAGGCACCATATCCTTTCTATGTGTATATCCTTTATCAGCTCATCCTTTGAACTGAATAATTCTTGTACTGGATGAGGATGTCTCTGACTCAGTGAGTCTCCTCACTCACATTTGCCTAAGCGCATAATGCATTGCAATTCAGAAACCCTAACCTGGATTTGACAACTGATTCTTTTCATTTTCAGGCTAAACAGCTTTTTCTACTCTTTCTGTATTATCAAGTATCGACCCCCCTTCTTTAATTTTTCCCATATATTCTGCCACACTCATTTGACTGAGTGTAATCCGACAGGCCGTATTGTAGGGACAGCTTCTATCCTCATGAGCAGCGTTCTTTTCCAAGTAATCCGCTCCCTCGTTCTCTCCACAACCCTGTGTGCTGGTAGCCATATAAAGCCACCTTACACCCCGCCTTGAGATTTCCTCAACCTTTGATGAATCTCTGTGTGAGGGACCGGCGGGGTCGCCCCACATCATCTGGGATACGGCCAACCAGATTCTGAGAGTGTGGACAAAAAGAGGGCAATCGTGTCAGGACAAAGAAAAGTGAAGTTTTATTTACTCCAAAACATTCACAAAAAAATAAAGCAACGTTCCAAAAGAAAATGACTGCATCAGTCAGCAAGCATAATCTACGATAACTTGACATACCATTGCCTAACATAACGTACCATCGCCTAACCTAGCCTCCCATCAAGCCAGCACCACCTTCAACCCCCAAACACCAAATGAGGCAGCCCTTAAATAGGGAAATGAAGTGGACCAATCAAGGCCGTATGGGCCAGACCATTAGTTGGGGGAACATTCTGTAGCTAAAGCTACCAATCCTACATAACTGAACAGAAAGTACATTGTGTGAATACAAAATAAACATGACACTAAATAAACAATCACCAAATACATATATACCCACACCTTGTGCACAACCTATAGATATTTACAAAACAGCTGTTTATACCAACACCCCCTGGGCTATTCGCTGATGCCATGATCCTGAGCTTCCCTTACCAGACTGCCCCCTACCGTGGCGGAAGTCCAATTTCACCCCATCCCAATTATAATATATATATACACAAATATAATAATAATAATAATAATAATAATAATAATAATAATAATAATAATAATAATAATAATAATAATAATAATAATAATAATAATAATAATAATAATAATAATAATAATTATAATAATAATAATAATAATAATAATAATAACAATAATTACTCTTATACAAGACTGTGAGAAGGGGGAGGATTTCACCTTCTCACACTCTGTCAATAGATGCGGTCCGGACCTGGATTTGATTCCTGGTGTGGTTAAAGCTTTGCCTTAATCCCTGCGTTTGTTGTCTGGTTTACTGTCCTTTACCCTCCAAAATGCCCATAATATTGCCAGTATTTCTGCTGTGAACACTGACATCTGAAGACCAGATCTGGTGACCTATAGTGTTATTCAATGGGAACAGTGGGAGACACTTGAATTATTTGGTTAATTATTAAAAATCACATAAAATAAAATAATAACATAAAAAAACTACAAAAAATGAGACAACGCCTGCTTGTCAATATCTTCATCCTTTGCTTTCCTTTCAGTCGGTAGTTTAGCTATGCCCCTGCTGCAGAGAAGTGTCTAGCTTTTTCATTGGGCCCTGGATTCAGTTGAATACGGTGTACTTGGGATTCCCTCTGTGGAGACAGGCTTCCGTGCTCGGCCATGGATGGAGAGGATCAGAGACTGGTGGAAACCTGCCATGCAAACCTTCCAACTCCCAGTTCCCCACGTTTCTGGACAACGTCCCAGCCAAGGGCTGCCCTGACATGGTCGCAGCAGGGCTCCGGGAGAGAAGGGGGTGGGGTGGGGGGGGAGGGGGGGGGGGGGGGACAGAACGGGGCCCTCCCCTGGAGAATCTATTTGTTTACAACTCCACACTCGCGAAACAGACTGCCCGTGGAATGATGACAAAACACATGGAACACATGAAACAAACGCATCAACGTGGGTTTATCTCTCAGCAGGAAGGGCTCAGGGAAAAGGCTGGAACAATGACAAGGCAGGTGTTTATACCTGGAGTAGCAACTGGGAGACACTAACTTTTGTTTATTTCTAGTGGTTCCCATATAATATGTTATTTTATTAACATAAGGTCTATGTAAAAGCTTAAAAAGTTCAAATAATCACATTGGGAAGTCACAGTGACATTTTCTCCTGTAACTGTTTTAAGGCATGACTTTTGCATTTCAATCAAAGGATGGCTTTAATGTGAATGTGGACCAAGTGTTGAGAGGATCTACTAAGTGTGAAGTAATCCATCCCTGTAAAGGTTCAAGCTGTCAAAAAGAGCAAGAGGAATGGATGCAGCAGTGAATTTGGTTTTGGGCACCATTTGTGAATAGAAGTCATCTCCATCCATAAACATCTGGCTGTAATCTGCAGATTGACCGAGATGAAGGAGGTTTTTGGGAGCTGTGGTGTAGGAGAATTTAACACAATGGGGAATAAATTGTGGTGATTTCTTCAGGGATTGAGAAAAAAAAATTTGTACAAAAATAAATGAAAAAAATATTTGTACTAAATTATACCACATGTCGTGATAATAGAGTCACTATATTGTGAGTAAATAATTACTATATTGTCAACTCTTACCAGTCCAACAGAGGGTTATTATATTGTACTATGCATTAATGCAGGCTAGTATAAGACAAGAAAGGCCATTCACTCTGCAATTTCAAGCACAGCACATTTTTTGGACAACAAAAGCTGAATAATACTTTATTACATTACTATACATTACTGTACAAGGATGATGGATGATTAAATAACAACAATGAATATCCTCCACTTCCCCTTCTCCTGCAATCATACCAGCATGTTGAAGGGGGATCTGATTTTCAAGGGCATCTGAAGGTCGGTGCTTCAGGGCCAGGTAGGACAGAGGGGGGGAGGGCCTGTGATATTGCCAATATAGACCGAATCACAGGACTCACATGGACTCCCTAATGAGGCCTCCAGGGTGCAGGCGGCAGGACGTCACCAGGTCTTGCAGGGAGTGTGGCGCAGTGGAGGTCCGATCAGGGCGCTGATAGGTGACGAGGACAGAGAAGGCAACGTGGTCCTCCAGTGAGTTTTACTCCAGAACCTGATCCCATTGTCCCTCCCAAGCTGTCGTCTTTCCCAGAGAGCTTCTTTCACATATTATATTAGAAATGGAGAGAAGGACGTTTCCAGCCCCAAGCAGCCCGCCAAATGTCATAATTCCTCTGTCCGTCGTTAAGCAGCGTCCAGCTCATACATTATTTACTTTGTACTTTGTGTTAAGCGTCCAGGTTGTGTAAAGTATCACTTCAGCAATACTGATTGCCCTCTGGGAGAAACGTCAAGAAGGATGCGATGATGAGATCTTCTTTTCTTGTTCTCAATGGCGTAGCATGGTCGCATGCACCATGGCAACCGGGTGAGCGAATGTTTTAATCCCATTACACCCTTCTACTGCCCTGGTGTTGAAACACTTGCCTGCCTTCTCAATCTGCAGCGTCTGCGGTTACAAACACTATTTAAGTTAGTTAGTTAGTTCATTAGTTAAAGCTTTTATTGTCCCCTAAGGGCAATTTGGTTTGCAGCAAGACATTAATAGACAACATAGGACAGAAAGTACAACATGAAAGACCAAATATACATGCAGATAGCATAAATACTGCAGTGTGTATACAGGCATGCTGCTAAGCATCCCTGCATGACATACCCATGTAAATCAGAATAATAATAATAATAACTTCTATGTGTCAAATAAATAAAAAATGAAAACAGGAAATACTTTCTGCCCTCTCTCCATGGAGTACCTTCCATTTCATTCCGAATGAGATTTTATTATTAATCATCCGCCCTTCTATCTCTACCGCCCCCTTTGACATGATGAGTTGATGAGATAAACATTGATATGTACTGAATTGTATGCTTTGTATTGTTTCATTGAAAGCTAAAATGTGCATTTTATGGAAAGTTAGCATGTGTATTGTACGTTTATATGGTTATTGCATTTTTATGTATGTATTCATTTGTAAGCTGATAAATATGTGTATTAGTAAGTATGTTTTTTTTAATTCCATATATAGGTATACAATTAAAACTGGACAAAGAGGGAGATGTGCAAATTATGTTGTGCAGTATGGCATGGGTTAAAGTGTCAAAGTATCCCTTAGTTCAGAGCTCTGATTGCCTGCGGGAAGAAACTTTTCCTCAGTCTCTCTGCGTATGATTTGTGACAGCGCAGGCGTCTGCCTGACCTGAGGGTCACAAAATGTCTGTAACCGGGGTGATGGGGATCCTTGATAATCCTTCTGGCTCTCCTGGTCGGCGTCTGGTGGATAATGAATGCAACATCAACATGCACAAGTTACACCAGCCTTCACCAATCACACTCAGGGAGATCTCCTGCATGGCAACACGGAGCACCATCGTCGTGTGCCATTGTCTGTGTAGCGGGGTTCGCTCTGCATTGTGTATTTTTAGTGAAGACGATGACGAAGATGATGGTATATTCATTATCCCCAGCCTGCATCTTCTTAATCAAAATCCAGAAACAGAGAGATGTACAACAATATGCATGAGAATTATAGTACAAAGCATGAACTAGTAACAATTATCATTATTGCCGTCAATTTACAAAGTCATTTTCTAAAAAAGTAACAGAGCAACTGGCGGGCAAACTAGCGCATTACCAAACTTCCATCAGTTTGGCCACTCTGCTCCTTTAAAATAAGAGACCTCTGCATATCTAGTAGTGTAGCCCCAAACAAGAGTCTACAATCTATCGTCGCAACAAGTTTACAATCTATCGCAACAACATCACACTGCAACATCTGCAAACCTGCTTTCAACACCACCATCCTGTGTCCTTGTCTGGAGGAGCCCAGTAAAAGTAGCCTAGGGTTGAGGGTGGCAGCCACGCAGATGGCATGAAGCATACAGCCGTTGTAGGTTGGAGATCACGTTGGTATGTACACAAGTAACAGCGACCAAATGCCCGGGGGGCTTGACATTAAGTTTCATTACCGATAAGGCTACAGCATCAGCACACAACAGACACTCTCCAATGATGGTAGGCCATGACAAGACTTTAAATGTCATCTACACAAATATAGGAGGCCTCATTATAAGCTCAGCTGGCTTACCTTTGTACATCCCACAATACCACTGCCAATGCAATCACATGGTCCACTAGAAAAAGATGAAAGCAAAAAATCACTTTCTTCCTTATTAAGGCAAGGAAAGTGTGCATTCCATTTAAGTAGTTTGACATACACCTTCTACTCTCCCCTTGTCCTTTGTGTGTATGTGGTTTTGAAGGTTTACAAATGTCAAACTTCCAGCACGTCCGTGGTTCACATCAGCTCTTTGGAGTTCTTTGAATCATAAAATCCTCCCAATTCTGCCTAGCCCACTGATTTATTTCACACTACCTTGAATGTAGGCCAAAACGAAAAGTCAGTCTATCCATCAACATTTAGTAATCATCATAGAAGTCCTCCCTTCTATGAAATCTGTTGTATTCATGTCTTCCAGTGAAGGTTATTTAGAAATATAGTTCATGTATAGTGAAGTTGTGCGTTGAAAAGAATCGCTTGACTCACATCTGCAAGGTACCATTTGTATGGAAAGGACTTTTCTACTTGTCCCTATGATTTCCTCAGTATGACAGGCCTTGGAACAAGTGTTGAATAAGCTGTCCCTTTTATCTAGTATTGAAAGCGCAACATGTTGTACAATGAATAACTTGTGCTGGGTAGAAATAGAATATAACCCTGGAGTTAGATAAAGTGCTTCCCAGTCGTTTCATCGTGTTTCTCTCTATTTCAAACTATCTATTTCACCATGAACCATTGCTACAGATGGTCTGATCACAGGAGAAGAGGTTTATTTTTGTGTTTCAAGGACATTCAGTGCATTGGATTTGAATGACATTTGTTAACATTCAACATAACAATTCACTGAAAAATAAAGATCAGTTGTTAAGAGTACAGTAGGGCTTTTTCCTACTGTAAATTCAAAAGTGATGGCAATGCAAGTCACTAAGACAATAGGATCTGCCAACACACACATCAATGAAAAATGTGACTTTAACACCAAAAACATAAATGCCATCATAAGATTGGCCCCAATTAGCTAAGTTGAGCACTCCTTAAAAATGGCCCCAGAGCCACACAACCCCTCCCATCCCGGACACAGAAGCCTTGGCCGGAGCGTCCATGACAGACCTGTTTCCCTGTTGTGTTCTTGTGTTGTGAGACCAAGCGCAATGCAGCCGTGAACCATGGGGGGGAAGAAAAGGCTGGTGATCCTAAAAAGGCGTGATGCTAAACGTGTTTTTCTCTCATCTCCGCTCTGCCGGAGCAGCCTGCTGCTGTGAGCGTGTGAACTCCGCCCGTCTGGTGTCAGCATGAATTTCTGTTTCTGTTCCCCCCACCACCTACCTCCTCCACCACCATCCCTGAATATCTCCTGAGTTTGGGCCTCTGATGCCCCCTTATTGCTTACATCACTGGTGTGCATGGTATTTTATCTAGGATTATGAATATGATATATTTTAAGATGATGTATTATATATTTTTGGATTGTGTGTTGATGTAAATGAATGTAAATCTATAACCTCAATAGATCACACCGTATTAAAGCAAACATTATAACCTCATTGTACCACACAGTATTAAGGCTCACATAATTACCTTGTTAGATCACACCGTATTGAAGCGAACATTATAACCTCATTGTACCACACAGTATAAAGGCTCACATTATTACCTTATTCGACCACACAGTTTTAAAGCAAACATTATTACCTCATTGTACCACACAGTATTAAGGCCCACATTATTACCTTATTAGACCTCACAGTATTAAAGCTAACATTATAACCTCATTGTACCACACAGTATAAAGGCTCACATTATTACCTTATTCGACCACACAGTATTAAAGCTAACATTATTACCTCATTGTACCACACAGTATTAAGGCCCACATTATTACCTCATTGTACCACACAGTATTAAGGCCCACATTATTACCTTATTAGACCTCACAGTATTAAAGCTAACATTATAACCTCATTGTACCACACAGTGTTAAGGCTCACATTATTACCTTATTCGACCACACAGCATTATAGCTAACATCCTTACCTCATTGGACCTGACACAGTATTCGAGTTATCACCTGCTCCGACTAGTTCCTACTCAAACCGAGTGGTCAAAACAACTCTGTTATACTGTCTGAGATAAACCAACCCCATAGGCGTGACCTCTCCACCATTCCATCCTCACCAATATAGTACAGATAATCCTTTACCCCACAGGATATCCATGAAGCACCTCCAGAGTACATCTCCATTTACCTTGTGTCTCTGAATAAACCACGTGATGAGCCTTCACTGTCTTCGAGTTTAGGCCTAGCATGAAACCATCCTTACCCAAAGCATCCAAAGGCCTCTGTGTGATGCTTGGCAGGCCAAAGATAAAAACCTCATTCATGTAATTAGATTTTGAACGACATAACACATTTTGAATGTTATGTTTGGAGGCAGGAGCAATCTAGAAAAATATTGCGCTAGCGAAGCCTGGGGCATGTCAGCTTTGGTTGCTGGATGCCTTTCTTCCTGATCTGTTTTTGGCCGAGCATTGGCAAAGACGTGATGTAGCTGAGGGTGTTTTTTGATCCATCACATCATGAATTACATTTATGTTGGGAATGGAGAGCCAAACAGCCTGGGGGTGATTTTATTGGTTCTATTCTCCATATCAGAAGGACTAAACGGCAAAATGCACCACTTTTCAGTTGCGTGTGGCTGGTATTGATTTTTTATGAAACTCCACTTTATGAAACTGAGAAACTGATGGCGGGTGTTGTTATCTTACAGTGTAGTACTCTGTAAAGGCACATTCAATTTCACATGGAGAGAGTGTGCTTTTTTTCATATTATTTGCATCACACATATTATCTTCAGCCTGTTAAAAAACGATTCAAAAAACGATTGCATCATTCAAACAAACAATCTGTATAGAACAACAACATTGAGCATAGTGTAGTATTCACTGAATTTTAACTGCTTGCCAAGAAGATACACTGGAACTGATTATTTACTCTATCACAGCATGCGTAGACCTACTCAGAGTTTGACCTCACAACCTGGTTTCAAGGCTGCTCCACTGTTACCTTCAGGCTGTTTTTCATTGAGGAACATCTGCACCGCGGATTTAGGTACCTCCGTTTGGTTTGATGACTTCAGGCCAAATGCCAGATTCATGTAATCCCCTCAACAGATGCTACATTCAATCCGTCAGAATGAACCCCCCATCCCCTCTGTACTGGCCAAAATAAATAGCCTTTGGTGTGCGTGTGCGTGTGCGTGTGCGTGTGCGTGCGTGCGTGTGTGTGTATTCATTATCTGTTATGAGTAGGTCCTGTCAAGTGAGCAGAGTTCATTTGAGAATATATATATAATGCTGTGGCCTCCATGGAAATTATAACTAGTAAAAAGTTCAATGTGATCTTCTGCAAGAGAGGATGCAGGTGTCCTTGAAGGTCCCCAGCTCACTGGGGGAAACTTCACTAATACTCCCTCTGCCTTTCCCCCTTAAAATAATCAAATATATCCCTAATGCAAATGTACTGGTTGCTGTGCCTGCTAATATGCTGTAATGCTGTATACTACTGCAGTTCTGGAGGCTCTGTCGTGGCTGTCTGCATAATTACCATATCTGGCAAGACGACCCTAATATCCAACAGCTTCAGGGTTTTGGGGCATGTTGTGTATCTCTTGACCTCTGGGCCACTTTGAAGATGGAGATGAACACAAGGTAGATGTGTGTGATATGATGGTTAAATTACATTTTGCTCTCTTTATATTTTGGATGAGGAGCCACGAAACACATCCAAAAGCCAAAAGCCATTTATACTTCTTACTTACAAACTGGTGAACTGTGTGTGTGTGTGTGTGTGTGTGTGTGTGTGTGTGTGTGTGTGTGTGTGTGTGTGTGTGTGTGTGTGTGTGTGTGTGTGTGTGTGTGTGTGTGTGTGTGTGTGTGTGTGTGTGTGTGTGTGTGTGTGTGTAGGAGACTGGGGGGGGGGGGGGGGGGGGGGTGGGGGGGCTATTCCTGTCTACCTCGACTGCGGGCTTCCTGCAGTGAACCCAGCATGTCAATAGTAATGTCCCCCCTCTGAACCAAAGCAATTACCAGAAAACTACATCCATAGGGAAAACAATCTTGGCTTGGCCATCCCCTTTCCATCAGGGACACTGGTGGTCTTCTGCTGTTCTCAATCTCCACACAATGTAGGCCAGGACGAGTCCCTAGAGCCACCCGCTCAGTCAATAAACCCCCCAGTCCTCCGGCGGACCCTGCTCACTTGGCTGGTGTGTTTAACTTATAGATCAGGTGCTCCTCTGTGCTCTGGCATGTTTTTGCTGATCATGTCTTTTGACCTTTTGTTACATTTGTTGTTTTGACTTTTACACATACTATTATACTATACGATGCTGTTCATAGCTAGAGGGTGCATTGTTCCATCTGCGCATTTTGCAGCATGCACAAGTTGGAGAAACGCTCCCATTCCAAATGCATGGGTTTACATGTGTCCTGTGCAGCACGAAAAAAGTCAGTTACATGAAATAAGTCTGTCTCTGACTCTACGTGACTATGTGTACAAAGTCGCATGATACCGGGTTGCTATACATGCTCTACATACTCTCTATACTCTACATGCTAAACATACTCTATAATACTATAATAGCCTATGTATTGCATGTAGAGCATAGAGAGTATGTGCATCATAGGGTCTATATGATGTACATTCTCTCTATGCTCTACACACTCTATATGGTGTATATACTCTCGATGCTCTACATACAATACCTGCTCTAAATGCTCTCCATATTCTAAATGCTCTATATGGCTAGTTCATTGCCTTTTCTGCACACACGCACATGCACACAGACACACACACGCACATACACATATACGCAGGCACACACACAAGCACAAACAAATGCACGTGTGCAGAGACACACACACACTTGCATTATTTAGTTGGCCCATGAATTGGGGGATAAGGTGCCAGGTTACAGCTCCCCGGTTACAGCTCCACGTACTTAGTACCGCGGCAGATTGTTTACTGAATTAAAAAGTACTAGATGCCTGAGCAGGGAAAATGGTGAATAGACTGCATTTAAATAGCACTTTTTTGTAACCAGTTGCCTTCACAATATTGCCTAACAATCACCCATTCATGCACCCATTCACACACCGACAACGCCGGAGCAGTGAGGGTGTGGTGTCTTCCTCAGGGACACAATGACACTCACAGCTAGGAGGAGCCGGGGATCGATCCAGCAACCTTGCGGTTACCAGTCAACCCACTCTACCTCAGGAGTTATTGCCAGGGACACTAATACAGAGGCTAAAGATAGATGATTGATGCTTGATGCTGGAAGCAGGATGGGCACCAATTCACCACATCAAACACTTATATCATGATATTAACCCCCATGGCTGCGATGTTAGACAGACAGACTGACTGACCTGGGGAACCCTCCTGTTTAGCATTGTCACAGTGCTGAGTGGGGTGTTAGACGGACTGACTGACCTGGGAACCCTCCTGTTTAGCATTGTCACAGTTCTGAGTGGGGTGTTAGACGGACTGACTGACCTGGGAACCCTCCTGTTTAGCGTGGTCACAGTGCTGAGTGGGATGTTAGACAGACAGCACCAAGACACTCCATAAAAGGGAAGGAAAGAAAGAAAGAAAGAAAGAAAGAAAGAAAGAAAGAAAGAAAGAAAGAAAGAAAGAAAGAAAGAAAGAAAGAAAGAAAGAAAGAAAGAAAGAAAGAAAGAAAGAAAGAAAGAAAGAAAGAAAGAAAGAAAGAAAGAAAGAAAGAAAGAAAGAAAGAAAGAAAGAAAGAAAGAAAGAAAGAAAGAAAGAAAGATTAATTTATATCCAGAAGAAAGACTTGTATTCCCTAATATTGAGTCATTGATTTACTTGCAAACAGCGTTAATTGTGATCTGGTTCCTGTCTGCCATTCTCCACTCTTTCAAAACGGCATTATACTCACACACACCTTGTACCATCATTGTATTCCCTCGGTGCACTGAGTGGAAAATGGCGGACAGGAAGACAAAATATGCGATCAAAGGAAAAACAATGTTTGCAAACAAATCAATGAATATAAATGAGCGGAACAGTTTGTGGCACTTAATCAGTGTTCTCGACATAAGAAACACAGCAAGCATCAAAGGAGATTTCCATTTTATCGACCAAACACCTGGACTCATTAAGCCAAGAAGAATCTCTAGGGACGGCTGGAGCCCATCTCTAGGGACGGTTGGAGCTCATCTCTAGGGACGGTTGGAGCTCATCTCTAGGGACGGCTGGAGCTCATCTCTAGGGACGGTTGGAGCTCATCTCTAGGGACGGCTGGAGCTCATCTCTAGGGACGGTTGGAGCTCATCTCTAGGGACGGTTGGAGCTCATCTCTAGGGACGGTTGGAGCTCATCTCTAGGGACGGCTGGAGCCCATCTCTAGGGACGGTTGGAGCTCATCTCTAGGGACGGTTGGAGCTCATCTCTAGGGACGGCTGGAGCTCACCCATTTCCAAAGCACACTGCGGTTCAGTGAAGATATTTTTCAAAAATATTGCAAAAATGTGTTCACACCATTATAACAATAATACATGTAGACGCGTAGCACATTTTGTAGACACAGAACATAAGAGATATACAGTATATATGATTGACAATATTTACAATAGCTTTTTTAGCAAGGCTGAACTTTCAATTAACTTAGCACAAGCAGCAAGCTTAAGCGAAAGGTTGCTAGATCGATCTCCATCTCCTCCTAGATGAAGACAGCAAGACACTTAACTCTAACTGCTCCTGACGAGCTAGCTGGCACCTTGCATGGTTGACCCTGCTGTCAGTGTGTCAATTTGGTGTTAAGCGTATTATTAACAAAGAAATACTTCATATGTCCATATGAACTTGACTAGAATTGTCAATCTAGAAGAATGCAATAAAATAGACTAAATGAATTCCAACGGTGATATTCTATACACAATAATTCAAACTCCGCCATTATTGTGGACAATGTTTGTTTTGAAACAACTTTTTTTCATGGGTTACCAATTGGACATGGGGCTAAGGGCTCTTATAATAGCTCTTGCGAAGGGAAATTATTTTCCTTGATGTTTTAAATGATTTATAGAGTTAATCAAAACATCCAAATCATTGTTGATTGTTGTTTTGTGGAAGTCATGGGCGATTTTTGGAAATGAATATATGATATAGCAGGCCTTCTCACAAAAGTATTTTTTCTCTCTCTCTCTGGGTCTGTGTAATATGAATGCTGTGGCCCTCTCTGAAGCCCTCTGCGTCTCTAATCATTATGGATTGCTGTTCAAATACTCTTCGCACACAATCTCTAATCTGTGTAATTCAAGCCCACATAGAAATCCGCATGATAAATATACCGGAGCATGTTAAGAACATAGCACACAAACCCTTGTTTGTCAATATCGAATCAATTATTATTCTTTTTGAATAAATATACTTTTTGATGGACGATATTATCCAAGGCACACACACACCGTCGGTGCATTCATTATTAACACTGGTGGCTGGGTGGTCTCCAAAACCCACCAACTACCACTTACATACCCCTCTTTTAGCGTATAAAGAGATATGCACACTTGATCAATAGCGCGCTCTCTCATTCATACACGCATAAGCTCACACACATGCAATTATAAACACAATTGAGACATGTATTCCATTCCTTCTAGGGAGGTCTGGTGAGTCATGGGGTCTGTGTGTCAGACAAAGACCCCTGTCTCTTAAAGGAGAGGTCCTGGTGGGTCTGGGTTTTGTGTGTCAGACAAAGACCCCTGTCTCTTAAAGGAGAGGTCCTGGTGGGTCTGGCGCCTGTGTGGCAGAAGAAGACCCCTGTCTCTTAAAGGAGAGGTCCTGTGGGACGGGGTCCTGTGTTTCAGATTGGCGGGAGTGGCAGCAGATGTTGGAAGGACAGCCTTCAGTAAACAGGCCATTAGACATCGGATCACCAGCGCTCCAACCCCATGGAAAGAACTAAAACCATTAGCAAGTGAGACATCTAAGTGAAGCTCATTAGGAGAAGAAGTGTAATGAAGTCATTGGTTTGATGCGCACAATGTGCTCACCAGACCGCCGACTGTGTGGATGGTAATGTTGTGGCTTCCATTAAAAGTCTTAATTTTGCAATGAATCAATCAAATCTTAGAATTAATATTGTAATTAACAGATAGTAAAAATATATTTTTTACTAATAAGCATGCAAGCAGGCTGAAAGATAAAACTGGATTATAAAGTGGAACGTTACGGCCCTTGATTCTTATAGGCTCAGATACAAAGATACAGTCACCTCTGGTATTCAACTCGGATGAGTAGATGGAGAACCTCTTAAAAATGCATTCTCTACTCAACTGGCAGCGGGTGGGAGGCAGGAATCACAGAGATGATGAGGCACCCACTATGTCCCTGTCTAGACTTAAGGTACATTCCTGGTGCTGCGTTCCATACCTGCTGAGCCCGACGCCGAGGTAGATCTGCTGATACGCTGTGATTTGTTAGAAGATATCGCTGTTGGGATGCCTTCACAACACTTCTTATAATGAATCCAGACTTTATTCGAGGACGTGAAATTCTCCATGTGGATGAAAAAGTACTATATTGCTGGGCCAGTGTACTTGGCGATCTGCAGTCTCATACCAGAAATAAAATCCTATTTTGGAGCTCTTAAGCCGCTGCCTGCAAAACTCTGACAGGAGGTTCACCTTAATCTGGTTGTAAAATGTACGGCAAGCTAATATTGCAGTGAGGCTTTTTAGATGGTCTGTGTTGATCCGATTCCAAGGTGTTGGTGTGCCCTATCTTTATTGGAGTGTGGTGCAGATGTTCATTGTGATGCAAATGGTAATATGGCCGAGGGAGTGTGTGTGGATGATGGCTGGTTTAATTGAACTCACCTGGCCGAGTCAGATTTGATTGCGTCTGGGTGAGGCTGCACACCTGTTGCACATTGAGTAATCAGTGTGCACAGGTTAAACCAGCCGTCTCCAAACACACTCAGGACGAGTTCTCCTAGATGGCAACATGGAGCACCAGGCCATGTATCATGTATCATGTATCATGTATCATGTATCATGTATCATGTATCATGTATCATGTATCATGTACCGCAGATGTACTTAGATTAAATGAGATTCACAACATCACAACACTGCGTTGTTGTCTGGAGTAGCCCATACATGTTACCAAGGTGGCGTGTGGCATGGACTTTTGCTAAAATGTCCATAATGGGGAATTTCATGTAGTTTCACCAAACTATTCTTAACGATTATATTTGATTACCCGCTAGATATGAGGCTGGCACAAAATCACTCCCCTGAAACCATGGGTTATTGTTATCCATTTCCATGGACATTCTAAGATTATAAGATTCTTTATTTCAAGCATCAAAATGTGATACACACACGTGCACGCACACAGACGCACACACAGACACAACCCTTTGCTCACTGTTGACCAGTCAGCTGTAGCGACCAAACTGGCTGTATATAAAAAGGTAATTCTGCAGTCAATTCTATCTTTTATAACTGCAGGTGTGTGTGCGTTAGAGAGAGAGAAAGAGCCTGAGAAAGAGCCAGAGAGAGAGATAGAGAGAGCCAGAGAGAGAGGGGAAGAGAGAGAGAGGGGAATGCACGCACAGCGACATGTTTCATGACGTTTTCCATTGCTGTCGAGCCTTCTCTGCGCCCCTCTGCCCTCCCCCGCCCCCCAGTCCAGCCTTGCACCCTGTGTTTCCCCGGCTCTCGCTCACACCTCCTCCCCTGCCATTTCCCATCAGAGCTCCATGGTCAGGGGAGTGTGTGAAGGTGCGTCACACACACCTGCCAACAGGCTATATGTCAATCCACTCGCAGCGAAGACCACTCATATGAGAAAGATGGCTGGCTGACTGGCTGGGTGGTAGCATGTTATGTTTGCTGGCTGCTCAAGTCGAATAGGTGGGTGGGCGGTTTAGGGCTTACTGGCTGAACGAATCAAATGGCCTGAGGAACATCTCTCTCTCTCTCTCTCTCTCTCTCTCTCTCTCTCTCTCTCTCTCTCTCTCTCTCTCTCTCTCTCTCTCTCTCTCTCTCTCTCTTCCTGAGGAACATCTCTCTCTCTCTCCTCTCTCTCTCTCTCTCTCTCTCTTACAAGAGCAGAAATAATGAATAATAAAAGGCAGTCAAGTTCACCGCCTGTGAGTTGAGTGCATGTGTGTAAACGATGAAGACATGCACATAGATTATCTCTCATTATGCGTCTCCTCACAGCCCTCTGAAGCCTCTACCGTGCATGGGCCACTGAGTCTGGGTGTCTAAAGAGCAGCGCTGGGGATGGGAAAAGTGTTGCTCCCGTCAGCACAGGATCCTAGAATAGAAGGCCAGCCCGACGCGTGGACTGGAGCGGTCAGAGTGAGCCCCAGAGGCCCTGACACACGCACGCACAGACGCACGCACGCACGCACACATTTAGAGATGCACATGGTATCTTGTGTAGTAATGCTAATAGACTGTTTTATTGCATCAACACAGAAAGAACCCACAATTGTTGATTCACACCATGAAGTATTATGTAATCTTCCATTGACCCCCAGCCTAAGCTTCTGGTCCAGCATCGTACCTGACGGTTACGCGCCCCTCTACTGCCTGCTGTACATTTCAGAACAACGTTCTGCCCCCGCTCTACAACATTTCTCTCTCCTTGCATGTTGTTTCAGATGCCGCAGTTGCAGACTTGCTTGTTCCAAACTAGAATCAGGGTAGACTTAGCGAGATTCTAGAAAACGCTTTTTTAAATTGATTGTATGCAGGACATTTCAGTGTCATTCAATGTCCAAACAAAGAAAATGTGATTATATAAGATAACATCAAGCTTCTGAGAATGTTTAAATCACTCAATAAATCCACCATAATAAGTAACAATTGGACCAAAGAAAGCAATGGCAACATTCTGCACACATAACCGAGGCCAATTCAGAGACACACACACCACACACACACACACACACACACACACACACACACACACACACACACACACACACACACACACACACACACACACACACACACACACACACACACACACACACACACAGTATACCCATGAGAGAGTCTCCAAAACTGTACAAGAGCCCCGTGTCATCTTCCCCGAGGTCACCGTCAGCGCTAACGTGTCCTGTCATGTTGCGTCGCCGGGGAAAGGTCACACGAAGCAAACTGCCCGGCCGTCGGTACAAGGAGGGGCAAAATGGCTTCGTTAGAGTGACAACGCAGGCAGCTGTCACCCTGGGGTCATGTGACTGATAATGACGCCACGGAGGAGGCCGAGGTGGTGGTTCTGATGGTGGAGGGAGAACTTGTTTCTTTGACGCGACTCGTGGTAGGGTAGGACGGAAACAATATCAGAGCAACTGATATAGCATCCATTCAATGATTATTTCATTATTCATCATTTTGGGTTGCCTTGAGAGAGTTTAAGTTTGGTCAAGTCCTAAGTAAACTGGGATTTACCGTAGCCTAGGCTTTTCAAAGACGGTTTTGCTGCATCTCGCATGAAAAACATGCTGGCTGTTTTCGAACAGATAATTGAGAATGAATGTCCGTTTGTAATACTAATGGCTGACCAAAACACTATATTGCTTACCAATAAATATTTCCATGCTCCTGTATTTGCGAAACAGAGGCGGTCATTGTGGTGTGCCGGTGTGATGATGTACAGCCCCATTACTGCTAGAATAATCTTCCATGCAGATTTAACCCAGGGGACTGGAAGTTGAACCCTAGTGCCCAGCTGGCCATGCTCAACCTCAATAGCTTTGTGAGGCTTGGATTCAGTTTGTTAGATCAGGACCCCAGATACTGCTTGAATGCTAAATCACTCAGATTCATTTGAATAACTGTGAGGAAGAGATGGGGCAGTGACAGTTTTTTAGCAATTATTGATATATATATATATATATATATATATATAATATAATATATATATATATATATAATATATATATATATATATATATATTATATCTTCAGCTGTTTTCAATCCCCAGCATCAGCTGTTGCTCATAAGACGGATACCATACTAGGACCAGATCATCCAACACTTTGTTCCTGAAGGGGCACGGTCCGGGTGGTCCATAAATGTGATTGGACATTCACGATCATACACTGAATGCATGATCATGCATTCACTGAATTTTAATTATTTATCACTAAGCTCTGCCTTCTGTTCTGTGATGAATATCCACTTCAAAAAAGAGCTGTTTAAGAAAATTGTGGTGTCACAAAGAGCTCACTGTTTGTTCATCCTGCCAGTGAAGTAGCGGTTGTCACCAGGAGCGTCGCTAGCAATTGAAAACATTCGGGGCTGTAGCCCAGAAGTTAGAGAGCTTTTAAAACGGGTGTTTGGGAGGGTTTCTCCTCCGAGAATATTTGAAAATCGGGCTGTGAACATGAACATTCAATTGTAACGTAGTTTGAGAAGTAAAAGAAAAGACCAATCGTCATGTCGGACTGACCTCACGATCATTGTCAAATGTCAACCATAAAACTTTGTTTTCCCCAAAAACCCTGTCGTCTGTCGTTATGGTGGGTTGTCCAAAGGCTGCTGATTTTATGCGTGTTGGACACCGCAACAGTGGGTCACTCTGTTTATAACCTGCATGAGAGTTCAATGTTGTCATTAGCTGTTACGTCTTTCTGACCAATCGCAGTTCAAGGCCGACCTGGGCTGTACCACTTCGGGAGGGGGCGCTCAGTTGTCCCCTATAGACAAAATCGAATTGGTTGCGCCGTTGACGCGTTAACGGCGGCCCACAGGGAATTCTCCCAACTCTCCCGATTACCGCTCGCATGCGTGTGTGCGTGCGTGCTTGCGCGCGCGCGTGTGTTATCGATTGCCTGGTAAACGTGTAGGCCTATGGTAATATTCACACTGGTTTAAATAATACATTTGATAGTATTTCCCATCGTTGCTGAACAAGAGTTTTGTTTGAAATTAGGTGATAGAAGTTTAACGGTACCACTGTCATGCATCTACCCGATGTCAAGTGGACCGGGTTGAATTCACTGCGGGTCTCTCTTCTTATATCCATCTTGCCAAAGATATTTTATTACTGTCCTTCTAACACTCTGATCTCACTAAAAAGGCTAGCAGCACGAAACAGCATTATGGACAACATGCGCTATGCATAGGGAAGAAAGAAATACCAACCGCTGAATTTGCAACATTCTGCAACAAATGATTCTAAATCTGCCCATATTATGGACATGTCAGAGTTTTGCGGTTTCCACTCGCTACAATGTTGCATCTGTGGCCGCTGGTAATACGACCACAAAGAAGTAAACTATACGGGGCTATCTTCATCATTATGGTTTTGTTTTTTTGACGGCACAGCGATCCGGGGCTATTCCCAAAAGATCCGGGGCTATAGCCTCGAATGCCCAGGTCTAACGACGCGCCTGGTTGTCACCAGTAGCTTCCTCAAAGCCCGTCCAAATAAAAGACAATGTGGCGTGAGGTGCTGGGGGTCAAACGTGGCTGGTGCTACTTTTTACCTCTGCAGCAAAACAGTTTGCATTGGTCCATCTTAATAGCCAGAGGAACAAGGGAATTCTTGCGGGTTATTCCTGGGAGCTCCCTGGTCCATTAGTGGGAGTCAAACTGAGCCCAACGATTCCAGCTCACGTCAGCCGTCAGGGTGGCGCAACTCGGCGGATTTAGTCCAAAAAGTCTTCTGCTGCCCTGCTGCAGAGCCACCAGTCAACGGGGCGCCTCTTGTCCCGGAGTGGTGTGGTGGCAAATCTTTTTAAAAGTTTCTGAGAAGACCTCAATAAGAGTCACAGCTAGGAGAAGGCTCTGCTCATGCCAGAAAGATTGGACATTATGCCAGCAGTCTCGGATCGGAATCGGGTAGGAGGGCTGATTGGAGCTCCAAATGGAGACCACACTGGACTGGGAATGCCCGGCAGTCGCTTGAGAGGTGTGGGGACATGGCATGTTGGCTGGCGGGAGACGGCGGGGAGGCTGGATCAGCAGAGTGAGTGCAGGCGAAGGTGGAGGAGCAGCAGCACATTCGGGCTGAGGTTGCAGCCTCTGTAGCCGATGACTGATCCCGACAAGGTAACCGAGCTGACTGCTGAAGGATGTCTCCTGTCTCCCCGCTAATGTCCCTCATGTCCTCACGGAGGCAGGGTAAGCTGTTCATTACTGGGAGAAAAGTCTCTTCCCCTGGGCTTGGGAGCGGCCCGCACCTAGAGTCCGTCCATGCTCGCCACTGCGTCCTGAAACGCTAGGCAGTCACCAGTGATTAAGGCAGAGGTATGCAAAACATAAGCTAGAGCAGTCACCTACAAGTACAGAAAGTAGTCTATTGTCGTCAGGAAAACACAGGGAAAGAGGCTGCTGGAAAACTAGACGCAACACCAAGGGGTTAACACAGGCTAAACACAAGGGAGGGTGATTAGATACCGGGGCCAGTAATTGGGCCAGGTGATCACACTGGTGATCACACAGGCGGAAGACAGCATGAGGACAGGAAGGGAGGAATTCTGAAACGAGACATGAGGTGTCTTCAAAACAAAACAGGAAAATAATTATAAAATCTAGAAAAAATAAAAGATCATTTTAGACCGCAAGGCTGGGATGTAAGAAAAACATTAATATCGTCTTCACAGTGCAAAAAAAACAAACAAGAAAGCACAATAAATCAAACAAATAGTTTCAATGCTGTAATGGCCAAGTCAATGATGAAGGTAATAGTGTTGTCCAGGAGATGTATATCGTTCTGAGCTTCCCTAAGCTGATCAGATATAGTGCTGGTGTCTTGATACTTTTGTTGTGATGTTTGTTTAGGAAAGAGAACTGCCTGCAAATACAATTAGCTTGACTAAGCTAAGCACATTTGCCACCATAGCTAACTATTTAGACGCACAAAGAATAATAATGATCTCAACAAGTTTGCAGATCCAATGCATCAATTTAAACGTTTCAATTAACAGAAGGGGTTGAAAAATGTATTCCCAAAGAGCAAAATATTCATTTGTAATTTCATTAAAAGTTATATATTTGATAAGGAGTTTGTTCTTCATGTGTCAGTAGACAACAATGAACTATAATCAGAGAATTGATGCTAGAATGATACAATTAAATTTGTATGATTGTTACCACTGGACAGGGTCAGAATAGCATCTGTCAGCTTGTATTTTTCAGTGTTGCTTCTCAAAAGTTATCCAGTGTTCTCGTTGTTACAGTGCGACCACAGGCAAGTCTAACCAGGGGAGGGATAACTCCTGTTTTTATTTCATGAGTAAAACTAACAATTATTCTTTAAGCGTGTCTTTGAAGTTTTCCATACCAGTGGCATAATGACCAACCGTGATCTCCAACCTAAAGGACAGAAGAGGTTGTTTGTAGAGGTCGTCCAAAACAACCCAACAAATGTTTTAGCCCCTATTTACTGTAAGGGGGCAATATGTCCCGTAGGTCAAGGTTTTGTCTGCCAAAACAAAATGGATGAAAATCTTCAGTTGATGAAGCAACATTTTAAGATGGTTTATACTTAAAGATGCCTTTAGTAACACTTAGAATCTTCAGTGAGATGTATGATGTTTAATTTGTTAGCTAAACTTTTACTAATCGTTGCCATGGTGATTCCTGCTATCCTGGAACCGCGCAGCTTGCATGTTGGTTTGAATTAATGTCTTTGTATTGTGTCACGTCAGCCGTAATCTGAGTAGCAATGTTATTGGTTATTTTATGCAACTGGTAATGTTCTTTCAATAAAAAGAAAAAAAGATTTTCAAGTGATGACATTTATTGTTCTAGCTGGGACGAACTAGCACAACGTGTTTTTTTGTTAACATACCATTCACAAGGCCACAGAATGACTTGATAGTAAGTTACTTCTTGTCTCTTTCATGTGAATCAGGGAATTAAGGTTAAATTAAATAGTAGCGAATACACTATAAATCCTACAGGAAGTGATGTAATTAGTATTTGACCTAGGGGCCAAGCAAACTTCAATAATCTTTCTCTTTAATATGAAAGGTCGCCTTAAGGGCAAGTATGATTACAAATCTGGGGGCTCTAGCCCTATAGGAAGTCTTGGATAATGCTCCATCTCATGACCTCTTCCCACGCAGCCCACTTCTGAGATTTTTTTACAAAAATTCTTCCCAGACCTGCACCCCACCGATCCAACATGCATATTTGAGAATCAGACTCTTTATCTCATAAAAAATCTGCAGGAATCTTTTCACATGTCATAAGGGGCCCTTTCGACCATTTTACCATTTCCACAGGTGAGGGTTGGGGATAGGACTAAGCTGCTGTGTGTGGCTCCCTTTTTGCCAGAGACTCCAGAATTTCACAGAGCTATCCCCTGGCGCCCCCTTGTTGATAGGTCCAATGGCAAGATCCTGTCTCTTTCCAATTACTTTAGATGAATATGTATCAACCTGGGGGTCCTCTACAAAACATGTTGTTCTGCTCTGTCCCAAAGAAGAAGAGTACATGTCTACCTGGGTCACTCGAAAGTCTATCAGCGGTATTAATGTGTCCTGATTATCTTGATTAAAAAAATGTATTAACAAAATTAACGGATTTCTTTCGGCGGAAGCAGAGCGAACATGGGCTTCCGTTGTGCAAAACTAAAAAACGTTGTTCTAATAGAACTTAATTAGAACTCACCGCAAAAGCTCAGATGGCAAGTGGTTTCAGGTAAGGAAGCATCCATATGAATCACCATGGCAATGATAGAAAACGTTGCCTTTACCAACATGCTAAACACCCTTCACTGACTGAAGATTCCACAAAATAAAACTGACTTTTATCACTAGAAATGTTATCAAATCACATTTTAATGCTGAAACTATCTTTAAATGTTGCTTTATCAAATGAGAATATGTATATTGTTTTGCCAGACAGAACCATGACCTCTGTGACACATGGCTGTTTCTTTGACCAGTGGATAGGGGGCTAAAATGTTCATATGGGTCTCTTTGGAAGACCTACACAAAAAACCTATCCTGTCGTTTAGGTCAGAGAACAGGCTGTTAATCACTCAGATTTTGTTTTGTTTTGTTTAGATTCTGTGGACTCCCTAAAGCTTTACTGTAAAATTGAAAAAGGAGCAAAAAGGTTCTGCCGTCTCAGCACTATGAACAAGCAACAAACCTTCACGGGGGGTGGGTGGTCATCCATCCGCGGTGGAAGTCTGTGATGTCTTGGGTACCATTCATCTTCCTAATCCCCCACATTGAGACCCTTGTGATTCAGCAACTCCACCGCTTAATCTACCACCCACCCAAACACACACACACACACACACACACACACAGACACACACACACACACACACACACACACACACACACACACACACACACACACACACACACAACACACACACACACACACACACACACACACACACACACACACACACACACACACTTCACTGCATCCTTCCAAATGTAAAAACGCAGTGAGTCATGTTTAATCCCCTTCTGTCCCCAAGACCCTTTATTTGCTGTGTAGGTCATATAGGTAAGGTCACCACACCTCATCATTGTGTGTGTCGGCCGTATAGGTGAGGTCACTACACCGCATCATTGTGTCGGCCATATTGGTGAGGTCACTACACCTCATCATCGTGTGTGTCGGCCATATAGGTGAGGTTACTACACCTCATCATTGTGTGTGTCGGCCATATCGGTGAGGTTACTACACCTCATCATTGTGTCGGACATATCGGGGAGGTCACTATATCATTGTGTGTGTCGGCCATATTGGTGAGGTTACTACACCTCATCATTGTGTCGGACATATTAGGTGAGGTCACTACAGGGAGAAAGATGAACAACATTATAGCCTCAAGGATTAAAAAGGCAGAGGGATGACTAATGATTAGCAAAGAGAAAGGAAAATTTATATCGTGATCTGTCCAATGCTTTCCCAATGGTAAAAAATAATTGCATCTCCCATAATGTATATTATGCTCACATCAAATTGTATGGCCATGTATGTCCACACCAAACCCCTTTGCTTCCAGTTAAATGATAACTTTGTGATTGTTCAGTCTGGGTCTTTGTGACTGATACAGACAAGGATTTCTGAAATTGGTCCAGTATTGATCAAGAGTGTGCCAGAAATCCAGTCTGTGCCAGAGTGGAGTCGTTTTAGGAAGAGTTGGTGGAGGGATCCTCTGTCGGGATCCCTTCTGTAATCTCCTCTGAGCCCTATTGCCTCACAGCATTACATTGCAGCCCATTTCAGGATTTACCATTCACAGAGGGGGGTAGATTGGCTTCATTGTACAGAACAAAGAAGCCTCCCACCCCACTTACATATTAATCTGGAACGAAATGCTTTTGAGAACACAGTTATAGGACCAGTGAGAGCTGGAGCAGGAGTGAGAGAAATTTGCATGAATTAAGAATAGGGCTGCAACTGTGGACCTGAATTCAATTACACCTGAACGAGATTACCTCAAAAAGGTGTGTGTGTGTGTGTGTGTGTGTGTGTGTGTGTGTGTGTGTGTGTGTGTGTGTGTGTGTGTGTGTGTGTGTGTGTGTGTGTGTGTGTGTGTGTGTGTGTGTGTGTGTGTGTGTGTGTGTGTGTGTGCTTGTGTGACTGTGTGACTGTGTGACTGTACTAGTGTTTGTGTGTGTGTGGCATGTGTAGGTACGTGCTTCTGTGATTGTATATCCATTCTAGTGTGTGTGGGTGTGTGTGTGTGTGTGTGTGTGTGTGTGTGTGTGTGTGTGTGTGTGTGTGTGTGTGTGTGTGTGTGTGTGTGTGTGTGTGTGTGTGTGTGTGTGTGTGTGTGTGTGTGTGTGTGTTAAGTATGTTTGTGCTTGTATGCATATGTATGTGTTTGTGTGTGTATGTTCGGGGGTCCCACGATGCAGTGATACTTATCTCCTCCAGTGTGTAACTCTGCAGTGCTGGATGTCACCCATCGATCGCACAAAGTAAGCCCGGTCCTCAGCAACCCTGAACCCCATCGTGATCACCAGCAGCCTGACCCCACATGGTGGTCCCCCTCCTGACCCTAGGCCTGACCCCACCTGGTCCCCCCCCCCCCCTAATGTAAGACCCCTAATGTTTTGCCGTACTGGATAATATTTTTCTAACGATAAAAAATAAAAAGAAGAAGAAGAATCGTTGAGTCATTGTGTTTCATGATCCATTGAACCTTTCTGTCCTTCTGCCTGCCTGGTTAATAGCCTGCTGGAGGGACACAGAGAGCAGCCTGTTCTGTTCTA
>OLKM01000196.1:65000-72161 GCA_900291075.1 Melanogrammus aeglefinus
GTAGCCTTTAGGCTCTCAATATAAAAATAAGTCAGAAACATAATGGGTGTGATACCCTACAGACTATGGTTGACATTGGCATAGCCTATCTTTGATTGGCTCTATATGTCCACCGGGCCGACAGCTTTTTAAGGTGTGAACTAAAATAGTTTTTGATTCATTTCAATTCAAATTGCTGCAGTATGGGCCGTGCCGGACCTGCCAACCATTCTGTAATCCTCCAGAAGTTTCAGTCCACTAGGTCGCCCCGTTCCCCAAACCATTACTAAAGTGTGCTGTGCACTTTCATTTCCTTCATTTCTATAGTGCTTCATAAAGCACACTGAAAGAGGCCTTACTGTAGGCCCGCTCCAGAGGAAATGGAAGCAGTATCAGAGAGTTATCAACGTCTCACAGGAGACTATTCATTACAACCGACAGCCCACTCCTAGGATGTGAATGGAGCTGGAAGGGTTTCAGCTGTCTAGAAGGAGGACGTCATCGCTGGTTCACAAAGCACAGCGAGGGTCCACCTGTCCAGCTGTGGTGGTGTAAGGTGGAGGTCCACTCTGTCTCTGAGGTGGAGGTCCGTGGTGGTGTTGGGTGGAGGTTCAGTCTGGCTCTGAGGTGGAGGTCTGTGGTGGTGTTGGGTGGAGGTCCAGACTAGCTCTGAGGTGGAGGTCTGTGGTGGTGTTGGGTGGAGGTTCAGTCTGGCTCTGAGGTGGAGGTCTGTGGTGGTGTTGGGTGGAGGTCCAGACTAGCTCTGAGGTGGAGGTCCTGTGGTGGTGTTGGGTGGAGGTTCAGTCTGGCTATGATGTGGAGGTCTGTGGTGGTGTTGGGTGGGTGGAGGTCCAGACTAGCTCTGAGGTGGAGGTCTGTGGTGGTGTTGGGTGGAGGTCCAGACTAGCTCTGAGGTGGAGGTCTGTGGTGATGTTGGGTGGAGGTTCAGTCTGGCTCTGAGGTGGAGGTCTGTGGTGATGTTGGGTGGAGGTTCAGTCTGGCTCTGAGGTGGAGGTCTGTGGTGGTGTTGGGTGGAGGTTCAGCCTGGCCCTGAGGTGGAGGTCCGTGGTGGTGTTGGGTGGAGGTCCGTGGTGGTGCTGGGTGGAGGTTCAGTCTGGCTCTGAGGTGGAGGTAGTCTGAGGTAACCCGCTCCACTCAGAGGAGGAACTCGAGTGCTACAGCCAGTTATCTGTCAAATGACTCATGTGTGTCTTGTGTTTGTCTGACTGCATTGTTTTAAAAATACAGCAAGTTGAACTAGTACTACCTGGGCGACAGAACTCTCTCTAACTCTCTGTATTACTTTGTGTCTGTAAGGGAAGGAATAAAATCTTCGGTTGCTATGACGACTCCATGACAATGGGAACCGTGTCTTTATGGTGTATCATTTATATGTAACTTTTATGGCGCGTAAAATGCCCTTAACCTCGATCAGCATGAATAAAAAGATAAACCCACAGACACACAGACACACAAACACACGTTCAGACTCACACACACACGATGCAAACCCACCTACACACTGAAATACACACGACACACACAAAGCTCTTTGTGAAGAAGAATATTGACACATTGTGTGATAAAATAGATAGCGTCTGTTGAGACAAACCTTTATTGTCTTTTGACTGACAAACAAACATTCATATGTACAGTACTCCATGGCAGAAAGAAGCCCATCCAAAAGGCACGTCCAGGAATACAATTTGAAATCTGATCAGAAAATATTTTTCCTTTTAAAACCGTATCATAAATAAGGAATGTGAGACAATTATACGGGCAAAATAAAAATAGAATACAAATAAATATTTCTAAATAACCTGATCTAGTGAGCCACTGTAAGAATGTTTTAAAGGTTAATATTGCTTTGAGTTCAGGTCAAGGTAAACCTCGACATAACTAAAATGACTGTGTAAGGAAGGTTTGGATTTAGTTTAAAACTCTCATATTTAATTAACATGAAATATCAAAATAATGCTTTAAGTCGATGTGTTGCCCAGAGAGCAAAAGCTGCCTTGACGAGACACCCTGAGGAGAAGAACAACAGTTTGATGACCCTGAATAACTGATATAAGCAAATGATATGGTTGGCAAAAGTCGTTTGCAGCTTCCCTAAAATGATTCCACAACATTCCTCCTGGCAGAGTGTGGAAGTCCCCTGAACCCTTCAGCACAGACGGACCCTGAAGTGAGCCACGGATCAGAACAGGCAAACAGACGGCTGCCCTTAAAAAGAGAAACGCTCTCCTCCACAGACTTTAAATGGCGCTCGTTAGTTTTAAAGAGCAATGGAGAAGCAATAATTTTGATCCCCTTTTTCTACAAACTCGATTTTTAACTGAAAGCTACTTTTTTCAACGTGAAGACGTTGTTGTGAATACATTTATAAAAGACCCTGCGGGCCATTAATCCTTCCCGCGTGAGGGTCTGGACATGGGAGGCACATTGAGGTGACGTTTCTGGGAAAAGACAGGAAGGCTACAGGTGAAAGGCACTGCATCTGTTGCATTAAAAACATTTCCTCACAGTCCTCCCAAGCTAGGCGTGGAAACAGAGTGTAAAGATGTACATCCTGAAACAAATGGATATGTAATATCCATTATGGGATTGATATTTTATTTTCATTCATGGTAAGGAAGCAGTCCATGTGTGACCTGGTAAAAGCAAAGCTCTGTTGTCGTAGTGAACGGGCATTCGAGTTCCGAGCAAGGGTCCAATCGATTCTCACTGATTCCCTTTCACAATACTTCAGATTGTATTGAACCGGCTAATTCACAAACACACACTCACATGCACACACACACACACACACACACACACACACACACACACACACACACACACACACACACACACACACACACACACACACACACACACGCTACGACAGATGGTACATGTAGCCCAGGTGGGCCGAGTACAGTCCCAAGGGGGCGAGGGGCCACAGGGCCCTGTGGGGGCCTTGATGGTGCCCGTGGTGGTAGGCCGAGTGTGTGTGAGCATGTCCGTACAACGACATGGCACCAAGGGGCAGGGACAGCCTGAATCCACTGTGCAGGGCCCCCGCCGCACTCGCCGCCACCACCGCCGCCGTTTTGGCGTCGGCAGCCATTTTGAGTTTTTCCAGCTCGGCCTCCTGGAGCCGCTTGGCCTTGGCGCGGCGGTTCTGGAACCAGATCTTCACCTGGGTCTCAGTGAGCGCCAGCGAGGACGAGAACTCGGCGCGCTCGGCGATGGACAGGTACTGCTTCTGCCGGAAGCGGCGCTCCAGCGCCAGCAGCTGGGCGGTGGTGAAGGGGGTCCGCGGCTTACGGTTGGTCTTGTGTTTCCTCAGCGGGCAGCTGGGGCTCACCAGACCTGGGGGGGGGGGGGGGGGGGGTCAACCAGTTAGGACCACCGTTCAAAATAGAAAGATAGATAGATAACACTTTGAACATAAAATTAAAACTAGTCTTGATATTGTTTCAGCTTCATATTTATCTGACGTTAAAGCATTAATCAAGGAAAGGTTTTCACTTTAAGAAACCCACAAGCCGGTAAAACAAGGTTTGATATTGATTCATTTTCTAATGTATCTCATATCAAAGCATTAAACAAGGAAAGTTTGGACTTTTTAAATTAAAAAAAAAAACACAAGCCAAGACTGAATAAAACAACAATTCAAATGTATCAATCTAAATAGAAAATAACATGTTTTACTCCAATTTAATTTCCAAAAACTATTTGAATACTGGGCTCTTGACTCAAGAGGGCATCTTTTTACAAGATGATTCTACTAGCAACCAAATCTCTTACACAATAAAAACATTTCATTGTTGAAATGTGTAGGCCTATGTTAAGCAACATTAGATTGAACCAGATTAATGTTTATGAGCACAGTCGGTAGTTAAATTCATCTAAATACTCCTACTTTACGCCTCCACCTGACCACCTGAACATTTTGGCCGCTGTGCTCCTTAAGGAGATGAGGAGTAGGCCTAACCGTCATATCTCCCATTAACCAACAACTATTTGTAGTCCTCGACAAAAAATCCCAAAAGTGGTGGTAGCCAGGCCTACTTACCGGTGTGGGACGAGAAAGTGTCGTTTATGATCCAAGGTGCACAGTCGTCTGACTCCGACGTCTCGGACTTTACCGGAGACGTCGGGACCGATACGAAGTGCTTTGGGTTCCCCTCTACAGGACCGTAGTGTTCCCCGCACAGGGAGTAGGAAGCGCTTCGGCCAGTGTGTACTAGGTCCATCGGCGAAGGTCCATCCCCGTGTTTCCCGCCGGTGAGCCCGACGCAGTGGGGGGGACCTCGGCGCGTCCTGCTGCCGGACATGAGAGCCTCCACGCTGAACGGATGGCGGCTCAGCACTGGACTTTTACTCTCCCCCATCGTCCTCTCTGTCGAGTCCAGCCGTGTGTCTTCAGGGGAGCCGAGCTCCTCGCTGCCACTCGCATTGACACGGGAGCCCATTCGAGATTCCGCAGAAATAAAAGTAAAAAGATCAAATAAAAACACACAAAAGTTCAAATCCAGCAAAATAATGCCAGCGCCCGAGTTAAGCGATGGCTCCGCAGAAAGTCAGGTGGTCCTCCTCCTGGGTTGGGTGTGAAGTCAAATGGGCGACCGGTGCTGTCAAGTGCGCGTACTCAGGGAACAGGTCAACGGTGACCAATCACTGCCGCCCTGAAATGTTGTCGGAGGTACGGAGAGCCCTCCTGCTGCGTGTGGCCGTCTGCATTCTGATTGGCTTCCGAAAGCGCACAGGACTTTGGAGAGCAATGGTCGAATGTCAAACTCCACTGCAGATAGTTCAGACTGCCGCCTCACGAGGCAGCAGGCTGAGAGTAAACACATAAATATATATAAGAGATGATGAACGGCAGAACCATCTCTCTCTCTCTCTCTCTCTCTCTCTCTCTCTCTCTCTCTCTCTCTCTCTCTCTCTCTCTCTCTTCTCTTCTCCTCTCTCTCTCATCTCTCTCTCTCTCTCTCTCTCTCTCTCTCTCTCTCTCTCTCTCTCTCTCTCTCTCACTCTCTCTCTCACTTCATTAAGTTCATTAAGGCTGCAGAACAAATCAGCAGAACAAAATTGTGGTGGGGTGAGGGTCTTATCGTTATTAATAACTTAAGTTCTAGTTTTCATTCATTGAAACGTTTCCTTGACACTGATCACAGTTCAATAAATCTATTTGCCGTTGCCAGGCTCCACCCAAGTTATGAAAGCTTCAAAAGGCTATCTATTCATTTTCAAATCATAAGGTCTTGTCACCAATACCACATGTTTGGCCTTTTAGATCGACTAAAGTTCTGCGTTGTGAGCATTATATGTGGTGAGCATATACCTACTTTATATTACTTTTTGGTTGCAACATAACATGTTAGTTGAGAAAATGTTACAATTTTAAAATAAGCAATCCATGTGAACATGCATGTTCACTTGTTTCTGAGTGTCTTCCTGCTTGTTGGTGGGGAGATGGAAACCGAACATTACTCTACAAACAGGGGCCATGTATAATCCGTCTGAACATAACTTTCTGCCTATTATTTAACCTTTCATCTAACATTGATTATATACTATGGAAAATGATTAGAACCTCATGTGATCCTTTTTCTTGGAGTTCTGACTTCAAAAAATGAATTCTGACTTTAAAATCAGAATAAATAAAGTCAGAATTCTGAAAAAAATAGGCAGAGATCAAAGTCAGGGTTCTGACTTTAATCTCAGAATTCTGACTTTCTTCTCAGACTTCTGATTTTAACCTCAGAATTCTGAGTTTCATCTCAGAATTATTTTTATTCTGACTTTAAACTCATAATTCTGACTTTCATCTCAGAATTCTGACTTTAAACTCTAATCTCAAACTAAATGCACAATTTATTTAGAGTTCAGATTTTAATCTCAGAATTCTGACGTTGAAGTCAGGATAAAAAGAGTTCTGATTTTCAAATCAGAATTCAGAGATTGAAGTCAGAATTCTAAGAATACAGTCAGAATTCTAAAATTAAAGTCAGGGATCTGATTTTAAATGCAGAATTCTGAGATTAAAGTCAGAATTATAAATTTATTCTCAGAACTCTTTTCATTCAGTTTTAAAGTCAGAATTCTGATTGTAATCTCAGAATTCTGAAATTATAGTCAGAATTCTGAGATAAAAATCAGAATTCTGATTTTTAGGCCAGATTTCTGAGACTAAACTCAGGATTCTCAGATTAAACTCAGAATTCTTACTTTATAGGTCCGTGTTCTGATTTTATTCTCAGATTTTTTTAATTTACATGTAGGGCCGTTGCTTTTATTTGAGGACATTTTTATCTGCTTATTTTAAAGCAACAAAAGTTATCATTGTAATGCAAAAGCTGTGAACTGGTAAAACAATTGGAACTCTATTGACATTTGCGCACATTGACTCTATTGTGCATTAATTTACAACTCGTTATGTCATATATCATATTGAGTTTCATTTTTGCCAAAATGCTCATTGAATTATTCAATTAAGTCAGCTGTTGAGGGATGTACAGGTAAAACTGGAAGGAGTGTGTATGGTAGTTGCTGCCTTTTTTAAAATAAGAAAAGTTTCCGTCTTGGTTCTGACTACGAAGCCTCCTTGTTGTTGTGCTATAATAATTACAAGTTAAGCTGCAACTCATAACCCCTTGGGCACAGTTGTATTGTAAGAGTCTGTAACACAGACTTACTGTTGACTTCTGCATTCCACTTATATCGGTTTGTAACACCACTATTGCTCTAGATGTGTTGCCCATTGTAGATACGTTTGTGAGTAGTGAGGAGTTGTGAGGCGTAAAGTAAATCCCTGTTATCCAACCGTAACACTCTGAATTAAATACTCAATTGGCGTCTTTGTGTGGCGCTACTCTGCTTCACCCTTTCCATCTCTTTTTACTGACGGATTAACGAAAAATCAAGCTAATGATGTCATTCCTTTTCATAAGAAAATAACACAATAATTGAAGTAGATAAATAACGAAAACAAAGAGCGGTTTGGGGAACAGTCATCTTCACAAGGTTATTTCCCATGAGCGTCACTAGGTAGCGCCGCTGGTGGCTGTGTGAGGACTGCAGACGGCCTTATTTATGTGGGGCTGTTCAACAGACAATGGGAGGTTTGCAGAGGCGCCAGGGAGCGGCCAGATGAAAGGACTGACTCCTCGGGGAAGAAACTGTTGCCTC
>OLKM01000196.1:72171-214671 GCA_900291075.1 Melanogrammus aeglefinus
CTGTTGACTTCTGCATTCCACTTATATCGGTTTGTAACACCACTATTGCTCTAGATGTGTTGCCCATTGTAGATACGTTTGTGAGTAGTGAGGAGTTGTGAGGCGTAAAGTAAATCCCTGTTATCCAACCGTAACACTCTGAATTAAATACTCAATTGGCGTCTTTGTGTGGCGCTACTCTGCTTCACCCTTTCCATCTCTTTTTACTGACGGATTAACGAAAAATCAAGCTAATGATGTCATTCCTTTTCATAAGAAAATAACACAATAATTGAAGTAGATAAATAACGAAAACAAAGAGCGGTTTGGGGAACAGTCATCTTCACAAGGTTATTTCCCATGAGCGTCACTAGGTAGCGCCGCTGGTGGCTGTGTGAGGACTGCAGACGGCCTTATTTATGTGGGGCTGTTCAACAGACAATGGGAGGTTTGCAGAGGCGCCAGGGAGCGGCCAGATGAAAGGACTGACTCCTCGGGGAAGAAACTGTTGCCTCTTTCTGACGTTCCGCTCTCTCGCTCTCTCTCTCCGTCCCGCCCACTCTGCTGCTGCTGCTGCCCTCGGCCTCTCTCTGTCCCTCTCCCTCCCTCCCTCACTGCTGCTCTCCCTCCCCCTCCTCCCTCTGTCTCCCTGTGGTTATGTCCCCTCCATTTGCCCTCCGGCATCTTGTCAGTCCCTGTTCAGGAAGTTCAGTGGAAGGTTTCTGGCTGAGTGTTCCTGGTGTGTCCCCTCCTTATACCTTTCTTTCATTCTTCTTAGCACTAGCCGTTTTATATCACATCTTTCCCTGGTTGAAAAGAGTAAAGTGCTGAGAGAGACCTCACATGTGGTCAGAATTTGCTCCAGGTCTGTAGTGCATACAAAGAAGAAGCTTATTTTCTCTTCTTTTGGAGGATCAGTGAGCAGGCCTGATGAGCTGAGAGATTAAGTGGGCACATGACACACAAATCGACCACAGATATACTCTGGTTCCAAACCATTTTGTACTTTAGAAACTATTAATGATATATCCTCTGGCCAACATGAAGCCAGTACAGCTATCTTAACTCGGATTTCTTTAGGTGTTTTCACCCATGAGCTCTGGACAACGTCCAGAGAGTCAGGTCCAGTCAATGTCTGGTGTTGCTCTTTGAACATTTGTAGCACACAACAGACACAACAAACAAGACATTTCCAGTATGAGAGAATGCATCTGACGTGGACAATAATTGATGATGTTTCCTCAAAAGGGGAAACAACATCAACGCCGGCTGTGAATTCTTCCTATTCTTTGCATTCTGGTTGCAGTGCCTTAGTTTAAAGTCAATTTCCAGGAGCAGCATTCTGGATGAGTTGGATGACTTTTTGGACATCAGACCTTCAATTCCGATTTTGTGTTATTTTTAAGGGATTTGATCATGATCTTCATGAGGCTTTCAAAGTTTTAGTCAGAGTCCATACCTACAGCAAGATTTCGGACGTGTTTTTTTGCCTCAAAAGTCATTTATTTCCTCAATGCACTTGAAGACGGAATCAATTGGACCAAGGTCTCCTGTTATAAATACATTTACATTTGACTATCATCTGCAGAGTCATGGTAGGATATAATGTTGTTTTTCAGAGTTTGCAAGAGTAGGAGAAATACAGACTGCAGAAGCGGCCCCAGCATTGATCCTTGGGGAACCCACATGTCATTTTTCTCAGCCCAGATTTGCAGATGTCTTTTAGGTAAGACTTGAATTAGCTTAGCATCGGATGCCTTTTAGGTATGACTTGAATAAGTTTAGTGCTGTAGCAGAAAGCTTTTTCCAGTTTTCATGCTCGTCAATCAATATGCTATGATTGACCGTTTGAAATGCAATAAGAAAGAACTGAGATCTAATAGTAGAAACCAAATGTGCCCAGATTCAAATATATGATACTGCTAGACCTACAATTATTAAAACGGGGACTCGTAATAGCAGAAAAATGTCCCATATATTCTAATGTATTATAGTGCTAGGCCTATATATTATTTTAGCGTGGGCTCGTATTTACCAGTTACTGATGCAGCAATATATTATTTCTTAAAAATAATAAAATCTTCTCAAAATAGTTGGATTAAGTTCAAAGCCTGTGAGAACTGTTTTTACCTGATAAACTGGAGTGTATTAGACACAATACAATTAATTTATTTTTAAAACAAACTTGTGGGACAAAGCACCATGTGTGTGTGTCTGTGTAGTTTTTTGTGGGGGGGAAGATACTTTGGAAACAGAACAGGGTGCTCTCCACCTAGGCATTGCACAATTACACATACTTCCAGTAAGCCTAATGTCTTCAGAGCTTAATAGAAGGGAAAGCAATTTGTCTGAGTGTGAGTGAACATTGTTTTTTCATCCTCCTACTGTATGAGTAAAGGTGGGTGCGTGTGCGCGTGTGCAGTTGTGTGCACGCGTGCGTGTTGGTGCACGTCGACGTTTGGGGGCTGTAGCGTTTGCCCGAGCCTCTGGTGCAGTGGGAACGGCACACCTTATGCACCGTAATTACAGCTGGGGCTTTGAAGTGGGGAAATGTTGAGCTGGGGTAATTGGCAGGCTGTCCTGCAGTCACACAGTATTTACACTGTCATTAAAATACCTATTTGTGAGAATGGATCCCCCCCCCCCCCCTTCACATCACACACACAACACACACACACACACACACACACACACAACACACACACACACACACACACACACACACACACACACACACACACAGAACAAGCCAGTCATACCTTGATTTTTTAGCGGGGTCTTGCTGATGGCGCTCCATGCAGTGATGGCATAGGATGTTAGTTATGAACAACGTGAACTTGTTCCAACTTGTGGATGTGTTGGCGCAACTTCTGTTTGAAAAACTACGAATAAACCAACGTGGAGCCTGGATCCTATGTTGTTGATCATACTCGTATTCTTGTTATTGTTTTTCTTAGTATTATTATTATTATTATGTCATCCTCATAACTTTTAACATAACTTCTTCTATAATAACATTGTGTATGGCTACCAAACTAGCACATATCCGAAAATGATAATGTTGTTTTCCAAATTTCTTCACTGATAATAAAAAAATATAATGATGGCTTATGGCCTCACACTCAAACAACTATTCATCATCTGTTATTACAGTGTTATTATTTTAACACCTCCTTTGAGACACTACAGGAATCTCTTTACTTCAGGAATCTCTCTCTCTCTCTCTCTCTCTCTCTCTCTCTCTCTCTCTCTCTCTCTCTCTCTCTCTCTCTCGCTCTCTTCTCTCTCCTCTCTCTCTCTCTCTCTCTCTAATCTCTCTCTCTCTCTCTCTCTCTCTCTCTCTCTCTCTCTCTCTCACACACACACACAAGCCTGTGTGTGTGTGTGTGTGTGTGTGTGTGTGTGTGTGTGTGTGTGTGTGTGTGTGTGTGTGTGTGTGTGTGTGTGTGTGTGTGTGTGTGTGTGTGTGTGTGTGTGTGTGTGTGTGTGTGTGTGTTCACCTGACTCCTGTATGGGCTGTGCTCAAAGCCTTTAGGACCTCAGCCATGTAATGCATCTAAATGACTACCTTCAATTGTAGGGTGGCGCCAGGGACAATTAGCTGCTAACACTGGAGATGTGTTGAAAAGGCCAGGGAACGGAGCTCCCTCTTTAGCTGCCACTGATTGACACCTATGAAGAAGAATGTATTCATAAGTATACTTTAAAATATCAAAAATAAATAATATAAAAGAAGATAAAAAAACGCCCTTTCGCCAATAACTATAAATATCACTGGATTTGGTGCATAATTAGCCTGGAGACTGTGGGCCTCACATCACTGAAATGGAAGTTTGCCTCTCGGATCACAGCGACAGATGGAAGCATCTCGAAAAACTGGTGGATAACCTGAGAGCTGAGCCTGAGAGCTGAGGGAGGGAGGCCCAGGCCCATCACCGCGGGTTTCCTACGCTTCTGAGAGAATGAGCAGGTCCTCACAATTGCAAGGACGAGAGGTCAGCTCATGTATCAGGGCCTCAAGAATGTCATCTTTCCAGATCTGAACAGCGCACCGGCTAAAAGATGAGGCACATCCATCTCTGTCAAGTTCAGACTATACTCAAAGGTTCTCTCTGCACGGTCCCGCTGCACTTTGCATCAATGATCAACAAGTGGTTTATCCACTTTCTTATCTGGTCTATATCGCCCGTAGTTTATGAGTCCAGGTTGGGTTTCATGTTTATAATTGTCGGTAGTAATGTCAGACAGATATTCAAATAACATTTTTTGACACTTAAGTTGAGATTCAAGCGAACCCCCACAGTGTCACTAAATGCTTATAGCAACATTGTAAGTAAAAAATGTGTTACTGTAACTCTCTGTGGGTCATGATTGTAACCTTAAACCTTAACCTTAAGTAAGGGGGTGGGGCTCCATCTTTTTGTTGCTGTGTTGTTGTTGTTGTTGTTGTTTGTTGTGTTTTGAACATTGAGAAAAGGCGAGCGTCTTCTTGCACATGAGCTGGAGCAGTGGCGGTTCTACGTCCAGTTACGCCCCGGGTATAACTGGACTGAAGACGGAGGGGGGGCCCGCATGTGATTTGGCGCCCCCCACAAATATGGCGCCCCGGGCGGCTGCCTGGTTCGCCCGTACCTAAAACTGTCACTGAGCTGGAGGGTGGGTTAGCCTCACAACAATTAGTCGAAAACCCCTCAGGTAAAATACTAACTGACCCATCTGGGTTAGTGACATCTTCAGTTGCTTTTACTCCCAACTCTATTGATCAGAGACACCAAGTACCAAGAGAAAAAATAAATAAAATTCAGGATTGGGGTTACCAAATTTGCAATTTTACTACTGGGCAGTCATAATGCAAATAATTATATACATAATGCTTCTATCCTGAAACTCAGTGGTGCCAAATGGAATCCCATTCATGTTACTTTTCTCCCTAAAAGCTTTGGTATGCCCCGCCAACAGACTTAAGCCCAAACAACAGAAAGATAATCCAATGGTCATATCCACTTTGAGAATCTGGCTGAGAATCAAACAGTAACACTTTGTCTGGAACACTCTCCCCCGTAATACCCCAATATGCAATAATGTACTGTTCAAACCTGTTCGAGATAGATGCCAGACTCTCTTAGGGACAGACAAGTTCACAATTGGCGATTTCTACAGGGAGGGCACATTCTCCATATTCAGTTAGCTATCTACTGCCTTTCAGATACTTTCAAGTTCGACATTTCATTAAATTCAACATACCTTAATTTCCTGATGCCCCACCATTTTCGAGAATTGACAAACTTTCATTGGTGACAAAGATTACTCATTTTCTTCTTATATGGCCTCCTACCTCAGGACACATAAGGCTTGTCTGAGGATTAAGACAGAACTCGGCAGCACTATCATGTCTGACGACCCGTGGACCTAGGCATTGGAGGAGATCAAAGCTTGTCCATCTTTCAACTGATACAATTTAAAATAGTTCATAGAGCACTAAAGCTAGACATGCCAATATATACCTGAATATAGCAGTGATAGATGTTCTTAGGCTCCTTGTGATCTCACTCATATGTTCTGGTCATGTCCTGGACTGGTTGGATACTGGAAATCCTATGTTCTAGGATATGTGATAGAACCAACCCCACAGATTGCTATATGTGGTCAACCCAAAGCTAGAAAAAGCGAGCAAAGATAGTCTAATTTATACGTAACAGGATTAAGGCCACATATGTTTTTTCGTTTTTTTTCAGAGTTTAAAATCTGAATTCTGAGATTAAACTCAGAACAAAAAAATATGCTAATTTCTCCCTAATCCTGTTCCGTATCTTCTGTATGTCAGCGTGTTGTTCCCATTCTGTATGTCGCCAGGTGACTCTCACCGACCTCCTACAATTAGCCTGCCCATAATTCTGAGATTAAAGTCACAATTCTGACTTAAAAGTCAGAACTCCAATAATCCAGATAATGTCTTCCAACAACGTGTTATGCACCACAATGCATCCCGAGCACTATCATTTTGCATAATTTTTATTTGATCATTTATTTGTATTTTAATTGCTATTCTATTTAAATTCACAAACTTTTTTTTTTTGGATATATGTCTTTTTAAAAGCTGCAGTCAAGAATGTATTGCGTACGTAATTAACGTTATAGGCATAGCAGCTATTATAGTGTATGCTATTTAATGCTATTCCAATGTTTGAATGTCAAAAAGACCCCAAAAAGCTTTACCTAACAACAACCTATTAGTTATTTGGCTAACATTGAACAGAACAGATAGTGATGTTTCTTCCTTCATGGCGATCCGCCCTCCATACCGCCTGTGTGATTTATCACCGGGTAAAGGGCACTAGTCCTTCTGTGAAATTGATTTAAAACCTTGTGCAATGTTCAAACCACCTATTTGCTTTCGGATAATTAGAAGTAGGCTCTCATACTTTGGAAACAGTGTGTTGGGAAAATATGGGGCTGCATTGAAGCTCTGCCGTAACCAAGTCGACGATAAGTAGATTCTCAAGCAGTGGTCGGCGCCTGCTTCTTTTCAGGCAGTGAAAGATGCACAATATGAATGGACTTTTGTTCTTTTTTATTTTCTTCACTGAATCTTCAAAGCCTGAAATGATGTATTTAAGCCGGCCCTATCTGTCCCACACGCACACACAGAAATGACAAATATACAAACTTTTGATCACGTTTTAATACAGAGGCATGTTAGGGTATTGCTGTGTGCATCAAGAGGTCAGTTTATCAATACACACACACACACACACACACACACACACACACACACACACACACACACACACACACACACACACACACACACACACACACACACACACACACACACACACACACACACACAAACACACACTGGGGTCAACAGGTCTAACAGCTCCATAAGTGCACAGAGCAACTTGTCATCTGCGAAGCCATTGGCTCGTAAAAGTTTGGGTCTTTTCTTTGACACACCAGTGTTTCTGTCTGTTCCTGTCTCTCCATGGCTCTGCCTAACCTGTCATTATCAGAACTTAGCAAACCCCTTTATGACTAAGGTGTTCCGAATGCCGGGTTCAGAAAGTCAAAACCATTTGGAGCCAACCGCAAACCAGGCGTTCTGCATCACCTGTACAAGTAGCCAGTGGAGGATTTAGCAAATTGGGGGCCCAAGGCGAAGATATGTATGGGGCCCACCTTATCCAATCTTTAAAAGAGAACACGAGAAAAAAAATTACAGACTGAATGGAATAAAGGTTGGAGATGAGAAAAAACCTTCCCCTTCAAACCCTGCATTCACTTCTTTACTCCAATATGAAGATGGAAAGCAGAGAACACATAAAGTGTAGCACTACACAAACTAATAGTCACTAAGGAACCCAAAAGAAAATAAGGTTCCAATAACACCTGTCTTTGCCAAAATGCTGAGAAAATCAGCAATGTTTATTCATTTTTTTTTTAAAGATCAAATCAATATCAATTTAAACAGCAAGAGAAGTAGTTAGGGTAAACCCCAACAAACAGTCATATACTTAGCAAAACATCACAAACAGCCATATACTTATAGAAATTGCCAAGATTAATTTTGTATGTGTGAGTGAGATTCTATGATAGAGAAAAGATAGATTGTCCTCCACATCACACACTTCTGACAGGGTCCTTCTTATTGACGTCTTCTCACAGGTCTTCACCTAGTGCCACTTGATAGCTAGCTGCTGCTGCTGCTGCTGTAGCGGCATGTTCAATGCTTTGGACGTTGTGTTCCTGCCTGTATCCCAAACAGTAGCCGTAAAAAAGTGTGTCATCTTTGCCAGCGTTGCCAAACACTTACCGGCGTCTTTGAGCTTTTTACTTTTAATTCTGCCGTTTGGGTAACTTTATTTCCTAACCCTTTTTCTAAACCTTCATTTTATTTTGGTGTTTAAACTCGTCTCTGTTTGTGTATTAAAAAAAAGAAAAAGGAATATTGATATGTTTTATTTTTTTTTTAATGTTGGTTGGGGGACCCAAGCAGTCACGGCCTATGCCTCTATGGCAGTGAACCCCAATTAGCGGCCCGCGAGAGCCATATGTCCGGCCCGCGCTGACCCAGCGCATTCCCATCTCATCCAAAAAAATATATTTTTTTGCTATATTTTGCCCTCAGCCCACACCGTCCATTGACAAATTTTGTTTCAAGAGAGCATTTTGTTATTGTGTGACTCCTTACAGAGGGTTATTTTTTAACTACTACTTATAATTATATAGTAATTGTATAAAAGGCTTTGACTTTTAATAGTGCCTGTCGCAAAATATACACTCAGATACTCAAAATAAAATAAACAAACTCTACTCGACTGCGCCTGAGTATCTGAGTACATATTTTGTGTATGACTTTTTTCTGTATTATGATTGCAGCTCTGTTTGATTTATTTATATAGGCTTGCTATATAACTATATGTTGTTTAGCCTGTAGTTATTTATTTACAATGTTCCATGTAACTAAAGGTGTTTTTATTTTACTGTTTTATAGAAACTGAAAGACTGCAAGTAGCATGCATTCCTTTCCCATGAAAACTAGTTTTTACCCTTGCCAGCCACCGTAGGTGTGAGAAGGAGACCTAAACACAATGTCTTTTCATGTGCGATTTGGTATGGTGCGTGGCTCTATACTTAGGCCTAGGTGTTGTTGTTTCCATGGTTTTTATAGCTCAAAGACAGATGACTCACTAACCGATAGCTTTTTGTTTTGGTTTGTGGTTTCAAGTAGGTAACATGCATAAAAATCCAGTTCAATTGATCTGTGTCATCCCCCTTTAAAGGGGAGGATAACATATTGTCTGCCAATTCAACCTCAACACCAACTGGATAAACTCACCGATCACCCTATACCGATCTCCTTATAAGCATATAGACTTTTTCACAAATGATCTGCCCTAGGAATACAATGTCTGTATCATACTCCTCCACAACTGCTCCACAATAAAGTCCATATAAGTAGCATTGGGTACTTTACTTCATACGTCGTACTGTTAATAAAGCATAAATGAATTCATAAATACTGGACTATTTACAACAAGTGTACATGGTGGTATGAAACTGACCTTTTGCTGTGCCTTTGAAGGGATAGTTTATGCACGTTATTAATATTTTCCTTTCCTCTTTATGTGAGCTTGCAATTCAAAGTATAGGTAAAGAATTAGTTTAAGTGTATTTTACGCAGTTTATAAATAGTTTCATGTTTTTATTTGGATAATTAATTGGAATTAATTAGGCCATCAATCGTGTGTCGTATCAGGTGGCAAAACAAGGTAAATAATAATGAGAGGCCAGGCCGACATTATTGGCATGCCATCCATAAATGTAACTCTTGTGGAACATGTTGTTGCTTATTCCAACAGAGCTTAAAGGACATCAGGTAGGGAACATTTCCGCCCTTTGAAAACTGAACTGTGTTGAACTTAGAGGGCAGGCCCATAGATGATAGACTGGGAGCCATCAGACCTATGTGATTAAGTGCTAATCATAGTGCTTGTGAATTCAGTTTCCACATCAACCTCAGTCTTCCAAAAAATACTCAAACGGTGAGGAGGGGATGAGTGAATATACCTTTGTAGAAAGGAATTCATATTTTTTCTAATTTTTTTTTTGCGTTTTTATAGATTGAGATAGACAGAAAGGTATGCGAGATAGAGGGGAGGACATAAAGCAAAGGACTGAGCCTTAATGGTCCATGCTTTACCAAGTGATCCACTGGGGCGCCCCCAGGAGGTCATACTCTTGATACATCTTTCTTTACCAAACGGAAGTCTAGAAGTCGGTGATTGCCCCAGTCCGATCAGCTGATGGGTCCACACTCTTCATGGACTGCCACGAGATTCTTGTCCGTTGGGCAAATCATTTTGAGAGTCTCCTCAACCACACCAACCCTGTCGACCCACATATTCTGGATAATCTCCCAGACCTGCCGCCAACCACGCACCTGGACACCCCACCACTTTACTCAGAAATCCAGCAAGCCATTGCAGGGCTGAAGAACAAGAAGAGGGCTGAAGAGCGCTGGACCCGATGGAATCCCTTCAGAGGTTTTCAAAAATGGAGGCTACAGCCTCACGCGTCGCCTGCACCTCCTGATCCAAAACATCTGGGAACATGGGACCCTCCCACAGGACTGGAAGGATGCTAACATCGTGGTCATTTATAAGCAGAAAGGAGACAGATCTCTCCTCTCCATTGCAGGGAAAGTCCTGGCCAAGATCATGCTCAGCAGATTGGTTGAGCAAATCTCAAGAAGGTGTGCTTCTGGAAACACAGTGTGGTTTCCGGAAGACCAGATGCATGACAGACATGGTTTTTGCCTTGAGGCAGCTGCTGGAGAAGAGCCGAGAACATCACAAAGACCTTTACATAGCCTTCATCGACCTCAGCAAGGCTTTTGACACTGTCAACCGTGAGTTGCTCTGGAAACACCTCTGCAAACTTGGGGTACCACCCAAGTTTCTTAGCATCCTACAGCAGCTGCATGACGGGATGCAAGTCAGAGTGCTCACAGGAGAACTCCAGTCAGAGTTTTTCAAGGTAAACTTTGGGGTGAAGCAAGGCTGTGTCTTGGCTCCGGTGCTCATTAACATCCTCCTCTCTGCCATCACCTGCCTCTTCCACAGTGACATGGGACATGAAGACGGTGTCCATGTGGAATACCGCCTGAATGGAAGCCTCTTCAACATCCGTCGGCTCCAGGCCCGCGCAAAGACAAAAACCCGCCAAATCTGTGAGCTTCAGTATGCTGATGCCCGGACTCTATGCAGCAAGCCCTCAACACAATATCCAGTCTGTACTAATCCTTTGGCCTACAGGACTACACCAGGGACCTCCTAAAGCAAGTAAACATCCCCCTCACACAGCTTGAAACTCTGGCACTCAACAGATCACCCTGGCAGGTAACTTGTGCCACTGCAGTTTCTCAAATACACCAAACTAACCAAGACTAACGTTCCGAGAGGCGCATCCAGAGACAGCAGCGGGCGGCTGGTACCTTCCTGGCATCTGGTTTCCCTTGCTCCATCTGCGGACGAATGTGTGGCTCAAGGATCGGACTCTACGCCCATGAGAAATGGCACCAGCGGCAACGTCGTTGAACCCCCCCACCCCCTCCCGACCCCATCCCTGGAGCAAGCGTCATCATCTGACAAGATGGACAGCTAAGAGTGTAACAGCCTTTCCAGAAGCAAAAACCAAAGCGATTTGATGTACAGTTGCATTTTCTATCTTTTTAAAGTGGCGCGAAGGATGCCAGGTAGAAGAGTTCCCTCTTCAGGATAGAACTGAACCCTGTTTACCTTCAGCGCCCCCTCAGTATCATCACCAGAGGAACCCTGTCCGTTTGGGATCATAAATGGAGGCTGCCATGTGCACATTCTGTTAAATAAATGAATGGCACAATAAATGTGCAACCATGACCAAATTATTTTTCTTTTGTTGTTCAGTGGTTCAGTTGCAAGTGAGGGGTAGAAATACAACAAATTCAAAAGTGCATAAGGTCAGTAAAGGCTAAATAATAATAAGACCAGAAGCAACCCAATCTGACTGTAGTGCTGACAGGCGGGTCTGTGTGGGGAGAGGGGTTTTCTAGCTTGCGAAGTTGCTTTAAGCCACCGTTGCGATGTCCAAGTTGCGGATGGAAGAGCTCTGCTGTCTGGCGGCAGCTGGTGTCGTGTTGCGCTCGACGGAGAAGTGGCTAATTTATGGAGTTGTAAAGAAGAAAGCACTCAAGTCAGTTTCCCTTCCACAACAACGTGAGGGAACATCAAAGGTGGTTGTAATGGTTTAAAAGGCTAGTCCTCGTAAAAGAATAACGGAATGGCTAACCAACTAATTGGCTCGCTCTCTTGGTTACTGACTCACAAACCTGATGAATCACTGGCGGGCTCGCTACGAGCGCTGTTGGCGGAATATTTCGATTGTTTTGCTCAAATGTTTTGAATAAACCATAAAAAGCCATTGGTTGCTGAGGTAAAATGGAAATGACAGAATGACAAACAGAATTGATTAAACAAAGCTATGAAAGCTTGCTTAATTAGCTTTCTGGATCACAGCGTCACAACAAAGAGCGATATTCAAATGGCCGCACCGACTGACGCCAGGCCCACGGCGCAAGGCCATTCCTGCACCGCAGATTCCAGGTAAATATCACCACCAAAATGGAGGCCAGCGTGTGTGTGTATGTGTGTTGGTGTGTTGGCGTGAGTGTGTGTGTGTGTGCAATGGCTCGTCATGCCTGTCCCTGTCCCACTGTGACCGGCGTCTTTCTCTCATTAAACTGCTGAAAGTCTGAGTCCTGAGTCTGGGCACACACATGCACACACACACACACACACACACACACACACACACACACACACACACACACACACACACACACACACACACACACACACACACACACACACACACACACACACACACACACACACACACACACACACACACACACACACACACACACACACACACACACACACAGACAGACAGACAGACAGACAGACAGACAGACAGACAGACAGACAGACAGACAGACAGACAGACAGACAGACGCACGCACGCAGAAACACACATGCACACACAGACCGGTGCATGTTTACACAAGTCTAACACTTGAAACACACTCTACAAAGCACACACAATCTAAAACACACACTTGGAGAAATGAGCACAGCAAATGGACGCATGTTGATTTCAGCCTGGACCTGGTGGAGCCAGCTTTGCTGCTGGGGTCTTTTGCATTGACCCCTCCATCGCCTGCAAGGTCAGAGGTCACCCGGCATGAACCCTTTGAAAGTAAGGTGACAGGGTCCTGTTGCCCGACTGATTGGCGGCATGGCATTTATCATGGCGCTGGCTCCACTTTTACTACCTCACTTTGTAGCTGGAGGGAAGAAAGATAGGGCTTGGTGTTGAACTCTAATTGAGCAGTGATAGAGGGTGAGAGAGACTGCTGACAAATGCAGTGTTCTATAGACTTAGCCACAGTCTTACGGTGATACAAGTGAAGGAGACCTGGTGGGTCGTTGATGTGGTTCCATCCGCATCATTGAGTCTTTTAGAGGATTTCATGTGGTCATCTGGGACGGCAACGAGCTGTTGATAAGGAGGTGCATAAACAAGGCAGTGGATGGAGATGAATGGGAGGAAGTGCAGACTCTGTTTAACCCTGAGCCTGGATCAGACCCGCATCAGTCAGTGCAGAGCATCTCGTTCTCAGACCTCATCATGTAGAGGAACAGATAGGTAGACCTTACTGTGGGGGCTGCAACAAACCATTCATTTCATTCAATTGTAAACTTTGATTCGACTATCCGATTTGATCGAAAACATAGAAAAATAATACTGTATGTATCTTGTTACATACAGCATTAGGTTATTCATTGTCATAATGAAATGCAATACATTTTCAAGTATACAACCATACCCAGCACAAAGGCGAACCTCAAACAACAAGACAACATATGGTGTTAGACATTGAATCAATTAGTAAAGCGCCATGGTAACCAATCCGGGCTGACCTCTCCTACTAATTGCCTTGCAGTGGCTCAAAATGTTTTGGATTGCTTTTCTTATTAGTACATAGTACTGTTTATTATGGGAACTCCTGTCTGGCAAAGAAGTGGTGACAGCTTGCTCTGCCTGACTGATTAGAGGGTAAGCAACAATGTTAAACCCTGCTGGTTACAAAGCCCCCCTCTCTCTCGTTCGCTCGCCTTCCTTCTGTCTCTCCTTCCTCCCTCTCACTTTCTCACTCTCTCTCTCTCTCTTAATGTATTCCCTTTCTTACCCCACCCCACTAGAAATGACCCGTTTAAAGTTTGCTGTTGATCTGTAGTTAATTGTTGACTGTAATACTACCCAGGAAATGTAGTGATGAGCTCCAGATGGAAAGACAAGAACGCTGGGATAGAGACAGATAGAAAGGGGGAGAGAGCAAGAGACATAGACACATACTAAGAGGAGAGAGCAAGGGAGAGACACAGGGAGAGGGGGAGAGAAAGAGAGAGACACACATAGAAAGAGGGATAGCGCGAAACAAGGAAAAATAAAGAGAGAGGTCATAGCCCCTATTAAACAGAGATCCCGCAATATTGCCGTAAAGCAGATCCGCCATTATGCTGCATTTGCTTTTTTCCCCCTGAACCAATCGAGCTGGCATAACGCTGTCCCTGTGAGTTGTTCCCATAGCATGACGGCATTCCAGAATCAGAAGTGTGGCTTGAATCACGACATCGGAAGCAACCAGTGTATTGTATTAAAGCATCGGAAGCATGCAGTGTTGCGTATAACGACGTCGGAAACGTCCAGTGTGGTGTATGACGACATCAGAAGCGTCCAGTGTGGTTTATAACGACATCAGAAGCGTCCAGTCTGGTGTATAACGACATTGGAAACGTCCAGTTTGGTGTATATTGACATCGGAAAAGTCTGTTGTGGTGTTTAACGACGTCAGAAGCGTCCACTGTGGTGAATAATGACGGACAACAGCATTGATTTCTAAACAACAATGGCGGGAGAGTGTTGAGTGCTCCTCAAACGCGAGCAAAGTTGCTGTGGATCAAATGCAAAATGTTGAGGTATAGTGTTACAAAGCGATGTGTTGGTGTTAGCAACACGATATAGGAAAAAATGAAGATAAGCAGGGTGTGGTTGGAGGCAGAGAAGTGTGCTGACCTTCAGCCACATTTATAGTATCCACATCCTCCCGCCACCGAGGGTCCGAGAGGACCTTGCTCTTGCTGAGGGTCCACGTGACGGACCGGTGGCCCCCCTCCGGGACCATTGGGGTCCAGCCACTCGGACTGTACACACAGCAAGCGCCTGGACTAGACACTCCAGATAACAAAAGTGATGCTTGTTTGAAGAGTAGTTCAGCGGGGAAACCTGCTGTCGCAATTACGTAATTTGTCAAATCAAAGAATTTAACGACAGCCAAATGGCCTTGACCTGGCACTCCATCTGCTGACTGGGCACTAGTTGACAGTTGTCAGAGAACACTAAATGCAGAACGTATTTCCAAGCCTTGGGACACTGTAGACGGAGACGGTCAGGTGGAATAGCGAGGCAACATTCCCACCAGGGCTTGACTGGCCCGTTTCTTTCCTGCATCGACCCTGGGCTGGCCAAATCATGCCTCAGGGCCTTCAGTGCACAGCAGCTCTGCAAAAAAAGGACTGCGGAAATCGATAAGACAGAGCTGTCAACTCACTTTGAAAACAGTTCAGACACTCCATGGTGCTCTACATCGGAGGAGCCTATAGTATGACTACTAGGGATGGACTGGAGGATTCCCATATTCTATGTATTAAATTGTTCAATAATATAACCTTCTATATAGTCTTGCGATGCGTAGCCACATGCTAGGTTAGAAAAAATTTAAATGCTTTGGAATGTGACTGTGGCTTCGCAGACAGAGAAGAAAACTGAGCTTGGTTCAAACAAATGTTTTCAACAGCATGATGACCTGCAAGAAAGCTCGCCAAATCTTCTGCTCTGCCCATGGCTGAGACTAGGGCCTGTTCAGGGCCAGTCTAAATCCAAAACTCCCAGGCCTCATGGTCGATATTCACCATGGTCAAGGTTTGGCTCTATTATCCCTCTGGTGGCAAAAAACATTACATCTATGTACATTTTGGACAGCGCCAGCAGAGTGAATATTTTAGAAATTGTTCTGAAACCCATGGCTGAATTTGCCTAACCCAGACTGGCTGTATTCACTTGTTTTTGGGTAGAATTAAAAAAAAAAAAACAATGACAGTTGGATGTGTTCATTAATTTAATCAGTTGAAGGACCTGTTTGTTTTCGAGCAATGACTCAGTACGCTAAAGCAGTATCTGGCTGAGTAATTGTAGGGGTTTGAAAGGAACGCAATAGCTCCTGAGTAGCACTTGTAATTTTCCTCCCCACTGTGTTTTAACAAAATGACTGTGTCTGGCAGCTTGACCGAGGGCCTGGAGAAGTGGTTGACACTGCTTGTCTTCAGTGTAATTGCTGTCATTATGGTGAATTACGACTCTACCCAAACATAACTGATTCTCTTGAAACTACCACGGTTCAGCGGTCACGCTCTCTCTCTCTTCCTCTTTGTCTCTCGGTCTCTCTCTCGGTCTCTCTCTCTCTCTCTCTCTCTCTCTCTCTCTCTCTCTCTCTCTCTCTCTCTCTCTCTCTCTCTCTCTCTCTCTCTCTCTCTCTCTCTCTCTCTCTCTCTCTCTCTCTCTCTCTCTCTCTCTCTCTCTCTCTCTCTCTCTCTCTCTCTCTCTCTCTCTCTCTCTCTCTCTCTCTCTCTCTCTCTCTCTCTCTCTCTCTCTCTCTCTCTCCGCTCCTTCCGTTATCTTGCCATCTCTCTGTGGCCCTGGTGCCTCAGTAGAATAATTTAGGCTGATTACGAAGCCCTATCTCCTCCACTTCAAAGACGATCTAGCAGGTCAGACCCGGTCTCTCTGCCTGCCAACCCTTCTGCTGCTTGGTTTTCTGTTGTTGTTTTTGCTTCAACCTCTGGTCACGTTTCCTTTATTTATTTATTTTATTTATTCTGTTGTTTTTTTTAATTGATGTATATTTTATAAAATATTATAATATTTGTTGTATTATTTCTATACATATCTGTATTTGTTTGTGTATGCATGTATTGTGTATGTATTTATGTTTGTATCAATGTTTTGATTTGTTTGTGTTTGTTGACTAATTTCTGGCTATGTTCAATAAGCTGTCCAGAATAATTAAAACAATTATACAATTATTAGTCTGTTATCTGAACAGACAGAATCCTATGTAAGAAGCTTGAAGCTCAATACTCCTCTTTTTATTTCCAGCTTGATTCCAAAATATCTGCCTCTTGTCAAAACATTGAACGAACAGTTCAACAGAAAACTGAGGCGTGGGACAGAGTAAGTGGGGGATATCAAGAGAAAGAGCGAGAGAGAGAGAGAGAGAGAGAGCAGAGAGAGAGAGAGAGAGAGAGAGAGAGAGAGAGAGAGAGAGAGAGAGAGAGAGAGAGAGAGAGGAGAGAGAGAGAGAGAGAGAGAGAGAGAGAGAGAGAGAGAGAGAGAGAGAGAGAGAGAGAGAGCGAGAGAGAGAGAGAGAGAGAGAGAGAGAGAGAGAGAGAGAGAGAGAGAGAGAGACACTAAGTCTAGACAGTATATTTAGGACCTCTCCCTGATTGCTTTGTTCTGCCCAATGTCTATAGGTAATTACCTCAAAGAACTTGGATTACTGAATCCCGAGAGCCCAGCTAATCTGCTGGAGACTGGAGCAGTGAAATGAAACGTATTGAAAAAACAAAAGTGTTTATGTGTGTTTGTATGAGCGCACACGCACGTTAACATCTTCAGAACGACCACGGATGAATTGCAATTCTTTCTCCCAAAATAATAATGCGTGTGTGTGTGTGTGTTTTTGTTTACGTGTGTGTGTGTGTGTGTGTGTGTGTGTGTGTGTGTGTGTGTGTGTGTGTGTGTGTGTGTGTGTGTGTGTGTGTGTGTGTGTGTGTGTGTGTGTGTGTGTGTGTGTGTGTGTGTTTGTTTGTTTGATGCCATTATAGCAAGCGGATATTGCCAATAAAAAGTAACAACCTCGGAGATGTTTAATGATGCCTGGTTAAGTTGTGATGCTTTGTGTGATAAACAAAAGGCAGTTTGGAAAATAGGACAGTAAGTGAAGCGAGGCGAGTGCAAATTAGATGTTAGCATCAGCCCTAACTTTATGATTATACTAACTGTACTCATAGCATAATTATGCTTTCTGTACTCACGTCCTCATAGCATTATGATGTGTAAGTACTCACAGCCTCATATTTATTTTTATTTGACTAATTTATTTAAAAAGGGACACTGTACATTAATCTACATGACCATTTCATATGACATGTAAATGTACCAGATTTAGTTATATAAACAATTTTTCATCTGTAGTCCCTGGCAGGTTGATGTTAGAGAGAACATACAAAAGCATAAAAGCCAGCACAACATATAGCTAGACAGATGATTGACATTGACATTACATGGACAAGGACATGCTAGTAATATATCAGCAAACTTGATGTTTTCCCAGTTCAGGAAACCATATTTTGCAAAAATGTTACAATGGTGATAAGCATTGATTTCCACTGATTGCAAAGTGGTTCTTGATGTCTGTGTCCAGCTGGTGAGGCAGCTGGACACAATTTTTCCTTATATATCTAAGTTGTTTAAATTGAATTTGATTCTGTTCACAACGTTTTTCACTTGAGTTTTAAAGTTAGTTATGAGTCAATTACTACATCAAGATACTTAGATGCATTCATAAACTTTCTCCCTGCTACTAACAGAGCAGGCTCTCAATCTTTATTTGCAGACTTTGAAAAAAACATACATACAGACTTACTAATATTGAGATGAAAACATGAACTGGTCAACCAGCAGTGTTGGGAAGGTTACTTTTAAAATGTATCCAGTTACAGAATACAGAATACATGCCCAAAAAATGTAATATGTAACGTATTCCGTCACACTCAATTTGAATATTTTGTTCTGAATACTTGGATTACTTCCACATTAAATTGCATGTCATAAGTGTAGGAATGCGGCATCAAATCCTGCTTACTAAACAGGCCTATTCTGGTGTGTTCTTCTGTTCAAACTGGCTGAATGTGTAAGGCCCAAGTCTCCCTGAAAGTGAACTATTTTATATAATTTGCTGTAGTGGAACATATAAGGGTATGTTCATGCGAAAGATATTTGCCATTACATCTAACATTTTTTCACTGAGCTAAGTGCATAGGTGTTGCCTATAAAATCGCCTTAAAATAGAGAGAGAGAGAGAGAGAGAGAGAGAGAGAGAGAGAGAGAGAGAGAGAGAGAGAGAGAGAGAGAGAGGGAGAGAGAGAGAGAGAGAGAGAGAGAGAGAGAGAGGGAGAGGGAGAGAGAGAGGGAGAGAGAGAGAGAGAGAGAGAGAGAGAGAGAGAGAGAGAGAGAGAGAGAGAGAGAGAGAGAGAAAAGATTGTTCAATCATCGGCATTTTTACGTGTGTTTTCCAGCACACGTTTTATGTGGGTGTCTGTCCAAATTCCCAGACGGTCCGACAATTTGCTGCTAGTCTTGGAGTTACCGCTAATCAAACAATAATTCCAAGATGCGCGTGACTGAGCGGGTGCCTGTTACGTCCAAAGAGGCATATGCTTTGTAGAACTGGATCGGACCGAGGTGCGTTCGCTTTCACATCTGAAGCGAACCGTACCAGGGTTTGTTTGGAAGCTAAATTCACAGACAGTGAATACGAAAAAATTTATATTGAGCTCAAAAAGTCATTGGAGGAATTAGAGTACATTTCAACTACAGCAGACACCTGGACTGCCCACAATAAAATCTACATGGGTATGACAGCACTTTGGATCAATCCAAATAACATGGAAAGAGAGAAAGCAGCTCTTGCCTACAGACGGTTTAAGTGGCATCATACTCATGATGCCATTGCAGTTGAGCTTGACAATATACACTCAAAATTTGGGATAACACACAAAATCACAGCAACAGTGACTGATAATGGCTCTAATTTCGTTAAAGCATTTAAGAGGTACCAGCCACTTGTAGAGAGTGATTCTGAAGACGATGAAGATGAGGTGACATTTACAGACATTAATGATGCTCTACATGCAACTGATGATGATGGTGTTGTTGTGATCACTTTGCCCCCCCACAAGAGAGGTGCATCACACACACTAAACTTGATTTCATTCACAGATGTTGACAAATGGCTGCTGTCGCAACCTGCAACAAAGGTCATTTACAGAAGTGCTACTGCCAAAGGTACTGCCCTATGGAACAAGACTAGTCGATCAACTTTTGCTACTGAACCAGTTGATGAGTTGGTGTCAAAAAACCTGCTTGTACCTTGTACAACATGATAGAATTCCTTCTATGATGCCCTGGCTTGAATCTGTGAAATATCCATGGCAGTCCTTAACACCATCTCCTCAGAATTAGGACTGACAGCGATAATAGAAAGGGAACGCCAGTTTTTAAAGGAGTACTGTATTGCAATGAAGCCCCTTACAGTTGCTTTAGATATACTTCAGGGAGAAGACAACTGTTTTCATGGTACACTCCTACCAACGATGGAGACATTAATGCTGAAGACAGAAGCCCTTAAAAGTGGCCTGCAAATACTGAGGGACCTTCCTGATAGTCACAGTAAGAACTTGAATTTAATGCTTTATTATTTATTAAGTGAACATTGCTGTAGTACTCATAATAATAAATACTACTAATTTTAATAATTATAATAATAATAATAATAATAATAATAACACTGATTTGTGTGGACACATACATTTAATGTGATTATTTTTATAATTTCAGGCTATCAAAACCAGATTTGCTGATTTCCTGGGAAATGAAGAGCCTATACTTGCTGCCGTAACTCGTCAAAAATTCAAACTTCGCTAGCTGCGGTCACAGGAGTTTCACTACGTTACAATGCTGCTACTCCATCTAGTGCACCTGTTGAGAGACTGTTCAGCCTGGGCAAACTTGTTTTCTCTCCAAAGAGAAACAGACTGTAAGACACATGATTTGAAAAGCATCTCCTACGTTACAACCACTGGTTTAATCGTTAGATGAGAGGAGTATTTTAGTGTAGATAGATTAATGCATTATTCATTTTCACTGAAAACGAACAACATGTTAAGCTACATTGAGAGTTGGATAGTGCTCTGTTTATTGTGCAATAACATACAGGTACAGAGAATTGCACTACTTAGTTTCTTTTTCCCAAGTTTACTTTTTTGGGTATTTGGTTTTGTACTTGAATGCAAAGTGTGTGATTATTATTTTATTCTCAATATTTAATTTTGTTACTGTACTGAATATTTAAGAGTTGGATAGTGTTCTGCTTATTGTGCAATGGTATACAGGTACAGAGAATTGCACTACTTAATGGCCAGATTTTCCTTTGTTTCTTTTTACCCAAGTTTACATTTGCACTTGAATTTTATTTTCAATATTTATTTTCTATATATTTTATTTCTATGCATCATATGGCAGGCTGCAATCTATTGAGTTCAAATAAATACTAAATGTTCTAAAATACTTTAAATAGGGTTTTTATTCTTCAATCAGTTAATATAAACATCTTTGACGTTAAAGATGTTATAGAACGTAACAGCGTTATAGAACATGAAAAATAACGCCAGTTACTTTGCTGAGTAAACTAATTAGTTTTTACAATGTGGTAACTGAGATACTAACTCAATTACCTTTTGGGAGAATTAATTTGTAACTGGCTAATTACTGTTTAAAAGTAACTTGACCAACACTGGTTATCACACTAGATGAGAAATTGTGCTAATTTTAATGATGCTAACTGTACTCACACCGTCATAGCATAATGATGCTAACTGTAGCCTACTCACGCCCTCAAAACATAATGATGCTAACTGTACTTACAGCCTCATAGCTTAATGATGCTAACTGTAGTCAGACAGCCTCATAGTTAAATGATGTTTATTGTACTCACACCCTCATAGCATAATGATGCTTACTGTACTCACGCCCTAACAATGTAAAGATGCTCACTATACTCACTCCCTTATAGCATCACCCTTAGTGTCCCAGCAGCCTCCTGCATTAGCTAGGCTTCATTTAGCGCTTCTTACTCATTAGTCACAATTGTTCATGAGTAATATTTTCATGTTTTTTGTGATTGCAGAAAGCCTTGATTAAACCACGTCATTCAGACAACATTTGTTGGTAAGAGATCCCTTCTTTGATGATGCCAATAAGGAAAACATAAAAGTGTACTGGCTATAAACTATTAATTTAATATTCATTTCATGGTGTCAAAGTTTACAAGTGGTCAACTATGGCAAAAGTGTGTGTGTGTGTGTGTGTGTGTGTGTGTGTGTGTGTGTGTGTGTGTGTGTGTGTGTGTGTGTGTGTGTGTGTGTGTGTGTGTGTGTGTGTGTGTGTGTGTGTGTGTGTGTGTGTGTGTGTGTGTGTGTGTGTGTGACAAAGGATATTCAAAACAATGTTTGCACATATCTATATGTACAACAGCAACAAATAAATGTACTTATGTGAAGGGAATGATAATGGCAATTAACAATACAGTGATCAATTAACAATACAGTAAAAAATACATAATAAAGCTAACTCATACATTAAAATGTGTAAAAGACATACAAACATACAAACACACATGTTGTTAGCTATGACAAATGACCGCAACGGCAACATTAGCGCGTTGCCTTGTCTGGGTTTTCTGCAGAAGATATCATGTTACACTGCTGCATGACGAATCAATGGAATGGATATACAGTATAGCGAGCAAACTTGAAGCCCATCCATCACTCGGTTAATTATAAGATCAGCGACTGACACATGTCTTTTCATACACCCATTGATTTATCATCTGCTACAGTGCTGTTTTGTAATATACAGGTTGTTCGAGGTAGCATAAGTGTTAGGCTCTTAAGACTGTGGCAGCAGAACAACGGCTTCATTGATAAAACGTCTTACACATTGATTTCTGAGGGGTTTACCTTGTATAGATGAATGCTACCCTCTAATTGCAGGCTAAATAAATGAAGGAAATGCTAAACTGAAGGAGAGAAAACTGTGGAAAGTAAGACAGAGAATATTGCCCTTAAGGAACAGGTGATCCAAGGTACTGTCTATCTTACCCCTCCTCGTCTGAGTTTCGTTAAGGACCGTAAATACATACCTGTCTCTCTTCCTCACCTGCATGAGGCCGGTAGATATACTTATGTTAAAGAGTTACATGTGTAATGGGGCTTAGGTTATACATCAGGTTGTGTATATTGAAAAACACTCGTAGGTTAAAGTAAGTGCTATATTGACTTTGTTTACATTCCTGCAAGCATGCTCAATGGCAGAGTCGGAACCACAAAGACATTTTGTCATATGATATTGGAAATGCATATTGGAGTGAAGCAAGGAGATTCGCGAACAGGGGTTTGATCAACCGGACCGGTATTGTCTTTTAAGTACACACGGAGCCAGTCAAATGTAATGGTACAATTAGTGTAAAGTCAGGTAAAACAAATGTGATTGTACCCACAGGCAAAACATTAACCGTTTCATGGGGAGACTTCCATCATCGTCTATGGAAGTCTGTGTATCGAAATTAAGCAAATTACAAGTCACCGGGCCATCTGTTGCTTTGGAAAAATGAAAGCCAGAATTTTCCTTAACATGCTCACCTCCACTTTAGCTCATAATGAGTGGGACTTATCAGGAGCGGTTCAGTAAGCAGTTTACTGTCTGGACAGAAACAAAATAGAGGCCTACTGAGTTCAAATAGTGCTGATATTATGAGATCTGATGCTTCTAAACTTTGTAGCCTACGGTTGAAATGCATTAAATTGTGTAAGGTCCTTCATGTTGTTTCATTAAATGATGATCCCTACCTCCCTACCCTATTTCTAAGTCCTAGGCCTAAAGCTCTTCTTTCATCTCATTTCCTTTCCTTAGCATTGGTTCCCTTTCTCACTATAGGCCTAAAGCTCCTCCATCAGCTCTCTCTCTCTCTCTCTCTCTCTCTCTCTCTCTCTCTCTCTCTCTCTCTCTCTCTCTCTCTCTCTCTCTCTCTCTCTCTCTCTCTCTCTCTCTCTCTCTCTCTCTCTCTCTCTCTCTCTCTCTCTCTCTCTCTCTCTCTCTCTCTCTCTCTCTCTCTCTCTCTCTCTCTCTCTCTTCTCTCTCTCTCTCTCTGAATAGTTGCACAACAAGTGGCGCCGTTTTAAATGCCCCTGGGCATTAGAAGGCTGCGCAGCCTTTCAGAGAGCAGTAATTACCCCATCAGCACTGTGATGTAAGGGTCCGGGGGTTTTAGTGTGAATTCGGGGGCTTTGACCCACAAAGGGCACCCTTGGCCGAGCGTGTTGAGTGTCACTGACGTCCCTCCTTCTGTTGTGTCGCACGAGTACGATGTTTTTATTCTGGTCCTCGAACGAATCGTTTAATCTGACATCCTTATAATAGAACAGAGATTAGATGGTATTTTTTCCCTTCCTTTTTCTGCTGTCAAAGTGAAGCCGTCTTTGCCGGGCCTCTTTTGTTTTGACAGCGCAGGGAACCTGTTGTTGAGTAGGAAATATATTTATCAAAGGGATATAAGTGCCATGATCCCAGAGGCACAGTTTGCGTTGGTTCAGGGGCTCAATGAATCCCCTGGTGGCTGAAGCCAGAATTTTACTCAAAGATTTAAATAGTATATATGTTTGCTATGAAAACAAAGACTGTTTTATTTCTTGTAATGCCTTGCTTTATAATTGTAAATAAAAAGGGGAAAAAAAGTGTTTAGCGACCATGGGAAGAATATCACCACAGTTTGTGAACCCTAACCTAAAAGCTACACCTGCGCCGAAGGCTGCACAGTTTAATCTATCCTCTCTTTAGAAATACTGTATGTAGCAGCGTAGAGAACCCTAGTTTACCTCTCTGAACATAGCGCTCTTGAATGCAGCCCTAATCAAGGCCCTTATTTAAGGCAGCTGTGTGCCATTGTGCCTCATGACAATGGGGTGTCAACTATGTGAGTAGCATTTTAGTAAATAGACAAAATTCACTTTTATACAAGCTGCCCATTCATTCCATTAGTCTATTTTAGCTATATGGTTAGAGCTAGGAATCCCCTGAGGGCTGAGGACCAACAACTCTTAAAGACCAACGTGGTCCAGCAGTACGTCCAAAGTTTGCTGGACATGATGATCGAGAAGGAGGAGGAAGAGCTGAAGAATCGGGTGGAGACCAGCCTGGAGACATGCCGCAAGGAGCTTGAAGAACTGTGTGTGGAACTCCACATGCCCCCCATGCTGCGGCTGGATAAGAACCGACGCACATGGCTCGAGGTAATGCTGTAACGCAAGAAGCGGAGGCTGCTCCTTTATTTCCTGTCTTACATTATTGGATAAACTGATTAATCCAGGTGTGTCTGACCAATGTGACTACTCAGACACACCTGGATTAATCAGTTTGTCCAGTAATGTAAGACAGGAAATAAAGGAGCAGCACTAAGTCCAGGGCCGTGTTCCAATACCCGTACTGTCCATACTTACTAGCCAAAATTTGAGTACACAGTACGTTCCAATTCAGATCCGGCGAAAAGAAGTACACTTCAAGGACCCGGATGTCGTACTCAAAACGGGCTAATCGTGAAATGTGGATCGAAGGACACTCTCCGTACTCAACGGCAGCCATCTTAGCTACGTAGCGGAAGAGGCGGAGCCAGGCTGAGCGCTCAACTCGAAAAAATAATGGATACCGAAGTGACAGCGCCTGCAGCTGCGGCTGTCGCAATCGTCATTTCCGGTAAGTGCACCACAGAGTACTCGATTTGGAACAGCACTCACATCTGAAAAAAGAGTGTACTCAAGTGAGTACGGATAGTGCAGAAAGTGTACTTCCTTTAAGTATACTCATGGAAGTACGGGTATTGGAACACGGCACAGGAAGTAGTGGAGTTGTGCATAGAGCCCATTAACCCGGCTCACCATGCTGCATACTGACAATATTTGGTGTGGCCTACACGACTCTATTCTCTATCCTAAAGCTAAAATATCGAATCAAATGAAGGGACAGCTTGTATAAAAGGGCACTTTGTCTATTAAAATGCTATTCACATGGTTGACACTGAGCTACACCAGCAGTATTGAGGCACAACGTCACACAGCTGCCTTAGGGCCTTGATTAGGGGAATGGACCATTTTCGGGCTGCATTCAAGGTGTGTGTGTGTGTGTGTGTGTGTGTGTGTGTGTGTGTGTGTGTGTGTGTGTGTGTGTGTGTGTGTGTGTGTGTGTGTGTGTGTGTGTGTGTGTGTGTGTGTGTGTGTGTATTATTATGGTGGAAAAATAATATATCGATCTACATGCCAATATAACTTCACTTCAATGGAAACTGATGTGAATGGCAATGATTTACTTTGCCATTTTTTTCGGACTAAATACTAATCTTATTGTGGTTGTCCTGTTTATCTTGTCCCCATAGTTCATTAATGAATGTATGAAACCTGAGGAAACATGTTATTGGGGGAGCCTAAGAGCTAGCCGCGAGCGGATATATTTTGAAAGTATCAGGGCTGCCACTCATAACTCAATATTCATATTAATTATATTGATAATGTGATACCTGCTCCCTCAGGGTTGTCTGGCCAATTAATAGGACGTTAGAGGCGCGTCATCACAAGGGTTCCTGACGTACTGGCAGCATTGGCTAATCCCTGCCACAAAGACAAGCACGTGGTTCCATTAACACTATTTAAGGCGTAGACAGACACACCAGTAATGAACATGGAGAGAACATAATTGAGTCTTAATTTGCGGTTTTAAAAATTGGTAATATACCTTGTTTAGGTTCTGTAAGCAGGGAGTTAAATGGCTCTGTGCTGCTAGCTAGGAACTGATTAGCTTCATACATGTCTCGTCAGCGTTTCGGCTTAGTTCCCGTCCGACCCATTATGAACTGTTGCTTAATTCCGTGGCAAGGTTAATCCCTTGACAACTCAATTCCAGTATTTAGTGACTGGTGAATTATCTTTGGTAATTTTTTGGTCTGAATAAAGGAGTGCAGTCTTTTGTGTTGTTCAACATTAAGGAATCCAATTTTTTTTTCCCTTGAGCGAGGCCGGCAGGAAAAAAAATGATATGCATCTTATGGAAAGAGACATATTGCCACTCGGGAAGTATGAAAGTTGTGACAACGGAGTCAATGGTTGTCAGAAACTGGAGATGCCTTCTCCTTTCCTGTCCACGCCTGACATCTGTCTAAGCCATTTAATTCCCCATCATTGTAGCGAGGAGAGTCTTTGAACACCACTAACAGCCCTAAAAGTGTTCTCCATTGTTCTGTGTGAACCCTAGACCCCTCCTAAGTGGCTCATCTCTCATAGAAACTGCAGTTACACCCCAGCTTTCTTTTGCTCCAGCCTTTACCACTAATGGAGGAAAATGAGGTAAAATTGCCCTTGGGTTGGTAAAAGTAGGAAGCACATTGATGAGTCAACGCAGAATAACAATAGCTGATATCATGACTTGAGATCTAATGTAACATGGGTCATGAAAGCCTGACGTAAACAAACCCCTTGGGATTCAACATTTCCTTCCCTATCTGCCTTGCTATTGAGTCACTTTCTAGATTCAAGAAAACTTTTTTTATCCCAAGGGGGCAATTAAAGGTAAGGCACGTAGAGCAGACATAACAATAATGGCAAACACGACTACAAATAGATAAATAAATAAATTATGGACAACATAAAAACAAAAACAGATATCTGCCAAGAATGTACATAAACTAAACATAAATGTGCAATGGGGTAGATGGACAGGAAATATATATATATGGTTCACAGCAAAGTCCACTTTAACTGTGTGTGTGCGTGTGTGTGTGTGTGTGTGTGTGTGTGTGTGTGTGTGTGTGTGTGTGTGTGTGTGTGTGTGTGTGTGTGTGTGTGTGTGTGTGTGTGTGTGTGTGTGTGTGTGTGTGTGTGTGTGTGTGTGTGGAGGGGGCTTTGAGTTGAGGAGCGTGACAGCCCTTGGCACAAAGGTAGCCCTTCTCCTCTGTGTCCTGCAGGCAGGGCAGCGAAGCCGGCGACCCGATGGGAGCCACTCAAACGATGAGAAGAGGGAGTGTGAAGGGTCCTGCATGATACGGTTCGCTAACCCGCATGTTAGATGTTCATACACGGCAGACAGAGTCCTGAGGGGTAACCCAATGATTTTGGAACATACAGTGGTAGTCCTCTGCAGGCGGTTTCTGTTCTTGAGGGTGGTTGAGTGGAACCAACAGGTAATGGAGAAGGTGATGATGCTCTGTCTGGATGAAGTAGTAAATGTCTGGAGGATGATCTTACTTACGCCAAAAGAATACCTTCTTAGAAGGTATTCCCTCTGGTGACTTTTTTTGAGAATCTCCTCGGTGTTGGAGGAGAGTTTGAGCAAACTGTCGAAGATGGTACCCAGACATTTGTAATCCTCCACATGCTCAACAGGCTCCCCATGGATTGTGGTGGTGAATGCTGTAGCCAGAGCCCTCTGCTTGTCGGAAGAGGTCACCACCATCACTTTGGTTTTATTAGTGTTCCGCTCCAGACAAGAGCTGTCGCGCCAATCGACAAACTCCTGGAGAGCATATTGCTGTGAGGGGCCTGATGGAAGAGACAGGAGGAATGTGTCGTCAGCATATTTTATCAAGTGAGAGTTTGGCTGTGTAGATCTGCAGTCATCGGTGAGAGCAGTGGGGAGAGGACATAGCCCTGAGGAGAGCCAGTGGAGGTGTGGTGTAAGTCGGAGAAGGTGTTGTTGACCAGCACTCTCTGTGATCTGTGGGTTAGGAAGTCCAGTACCCACAGGATGAGCTGGTCTTCCAGGTGAAAGCGGGAGGAGTTTGTTAGCCAGGATGTGAGGCTGGAGGGTGTTGAATGCAGAGGACAAATCCGCAAACAGCAGTCTGACTGAGGATTTTGGTAGTTTCAGCTGTCTGTGTACAGTGTCCAGGATGAATATTTTGGCTTCAACGCCTCTGTTTGTGCGATATCCAAACTGGAGTGAGTCTATCAGAGCGTTTGTTTCTCAGATGACGTGTTGTTGGCGCTACTCTTCTTAGGGATGGAGATGATTGTGGAGTGTTTCCACATCTGGGGAACTGTACAGCTGTCGAAGGATCTTTGGAAGAGGGTCTGGAACACTTCTCCTAACTGTTCGGCACAGTACCTTAGAACACAGCCACTGATGTTGTCCGGGCCAGGTGAGCTGGTTTCTTTAGTCCTCTTCAGGGCTCTCACCACGTCCACTGACCAGATCTCTTCTGGCGTTGTCTTTCTCGAATCTGGTGTAGAAGGCGTTCAGGTCGTTGGAGGGAGATGCCTGGCTGCCACCGTCCACCTGGATGGTATTTCGGCTGGTGGTGGTGATGTTCACAGCAGACATGTTTTTTAGGCCCTGCCAAGCTGAGCGTAGGTTCCTCTGTGTGAAATTTTCCTCCACTTTTTGTTTGTATTTCAGCTTGGCTGCTTTAAAGGCACGCTTCAATTCTTTATTGACCTCTTTCTTCTCAGTTTCGGTGCCAGTGAAAAACACCCTCTTATTTTTGTTGAGGATGTCTTTGAGCTCCTTGGTAATCCAGGGTTTATTGTTGGGGAAGATAGTAACCGTTTTGGAGGGAATAATTCTGTCCACACAGAATGAAACATAAGAGGAGACAGTGTCCACTTGCTCATTGAGGTTGTCTGAGGGGGTTAAAGGTTACTCCAGTCTGTGGACTCAAAACATCCTTGGAAAGCTAGGATGCTGTCATTAGTCCACTGCTTGATGTTCTTAGTGACCGTCTCAACCCTCCTTTATAATGGGAATGTATGCCGGGATGAGCTGAACAGTATTGTGGTCAGCGGAGCCCAAAGGTGGGAGTGCAACCGACCTGTATGCATTTGGAAGTGACCCGTAGCATTTGTCTAGCGTCTTCCCCAAGCGGGTGCTGCATGTAACATATTGGTGAAAACCTTTAAGGACTTTTCCAGGGGAGCAGTGGTTGAAATCACCCCAGGATAAATGTAGGTAAGTCTGGTGAGGTTGCAGTCTGTTCAGTGACGTAGTGAGATGTTCAGTGGCAGCCGCAGCATTAGATTTGGGGTGGATGTACACCGGCATTAAAAAGAGCTGTGGCAATTCCCTGGGTAAGTATAAGGGGTGAAGGGAGACAGCCAGGAGTTCAATGTTAGTGTTGCACAATTTCTCTCTTAGGAGGACATCTCTGGGGTAGGTGATCCGCTGGACGTCAGCCCATAACTGTGGACTAAATCCCGTAGGAGCAGAAATAGAAGCAGCAGTAGTAGGAAGTCCTTGGGTATCCATGTATCGGATACCCAATGTATCCATGGATACAATGGATACAATGTTTCCATGTATCGGAGGGTATTCCGAACACGGCGAAGTAACGATCTTGTAGTAGCGTTAGCAATAGCTGCTGCTAGTGCTGATGGGTAAACTGGTTGCTGGTTTCGCTGGTCGCTGGTCGGTGAAACAGACCAAAAGTTCTTTAAAAAGTATTCAAGACACAGGAGACACGAAATTAAAACAGAAAACACGTAAAAAAGTGCTCTACGACCCGGCCGGTCAACCACACGAGCAGTGACCATGGTAACCACGAGTAACCACATTGGGTGTTACGTTATGTGAATACTACCTTTAAATGGTTTGTTTGGGCTAGGCACAAGACCCCTTTGATTTGTATTCTTGCGCATTAGGAACAAAATGTTTACGAAAATTCAATGTAGGTCAATAGAATAAGCAAGGATTTTTTTACTTCAACGACAATACTTTTTGAGGATTTTGTTATAATATTGAAGACCGGAAATAATGCTCTTACAGGTCAGATATTGACACATGGTAGTTAATGTACCTCATGAAATCCTCTTTCTTACTTTGACAAAACCGTCAGCCCCTTGTTAGTCGAACAATGTTGAAACTCTGTCCTTAACTTTTAAACCAAGATCCCCAGCTCAGCTTTGTTTCCCTCTTCTTGTACAATCAAGAAGAAACCCTGAATCTAACCAACTTCCCAAGCGGTCAAAGCTTCTATTGAAACCATGTCATCAGTTGTCAATCCGAGAAGACGGATCTGGTTTCACCTTATGGACCTTCTGGACCATAGAATATAATGTCAGTTATTAGCAAGACTATACACGCACGCACGCGCACATACGTACGCATATAGACGTACATAGATACACACACACCTACACACACCTACACACACCTACACACCCTACACACACACACACACACACACACACACACACACACACACACACACACACACACACATACAAAGCATTCGGCATAAAAAAACAATAACAATTCCTTAAGGATTGTATTTCTGAGGTGGTGGAGATCATGTGACTTGTGACGTGCCTATCAGGATGTGGCACCAGTGTTGTGATTCGGGGGCAAGTGGTGTCACAAAGAACGAAGGATGACATTAAGCTCCAGGAAGTCAATTACACGGCAACAGTGTAATCCACACTTAAAGCTGTCAACCGTCAATACAGAGGAATGCAGAGAGGCTGATATACCGGAGCCTGCAGAGAGAAACTACTATTGTGTATGTGTGAGTGTGTGTGTTTCTGTTTCTGTGTGCGTGCGTGCGCAAATGTGTTGGAGTTTGAGAGAGAGAGAGAAAGAAAGAGGGAGCATACATTTGCATAGGGTTGTACAATTAGGCACAACACATGCCACAAACGAATGGACACATACCAAGCAAGCGGGATTTGACCTCAATAACTCCTTAACTTTGAATTGAAATTAAGAGTTATCAAAAGTCATGTATTGTATTTCATTATATATAATTATTGCATTCAGCATTAAATGAATGTGCAAAGGAAGGAAACGGATTTGGATTTGTACAGAAAGCAAAACATTTAAAAAAATTGTAGATGCATATTTCATTCACATTTTTTTTCAATATGATTCATCTGAATCAAATTCTCTTTATTGCCAAAATGATTTATGGGAACATAAGAAGGCTCTCCTGGGTGGAGGGAGGGGGGGGTTGGTGGGGGGTCAGGCTGGGTCTTCAAAGGCCGCTGCTGGCTCGCTTTATGTTGCTACACTTAGTACTTTATGTAGTCGTGACTGCCCCAGCATTTACTGGTCAAAGGTCGAATGGTGGTTGTATTTGAACTGCACAAACATTTATTTGCTTGTATAAACTGACTGAGTGATTAATTATCTGCTAAATGCAGCTAAATGTTTATAAAGTCACACATGTTTTTAAAATTAAGCATGGTTACTTTGTTAATTTTCAAATTGGACAACAAAAGGTAGCAAGGAATCAGTACACAATGAGCACTAATTCCAGCACCATTTTTCTAAATAATTTTAACAGCCTTTTTTGGATGCCCCAAAACGAGTGCAATTAGGCGTGTATTGTAATAAACAAAATCTAATTCAAACCTGAACGTTTTTTTTATTTATATTTATCCACTCTCATTCAGAGTGTATTTAACACTGGTGAGGAAGGATTGTCAAAACACACAGCCTTCCAAACATCCTTGTTCCCAGCAGAGCAGGCCTAAACACAGCTTCACGTAAACACATGCAAATAGCCGCCAAGAAGGGAAACCCAGGATCCATTATGGAGCCCTGAGCAATTACAAATGGAAGGAAGGCCTTTTACAGGCTTAGGCTCATCAAACAAAAGACCACAGCCATGATTAGAAAGACTATCTCATAATTACAACCAGCGCCAAACAAGTGTAGGCTATACATGGAATGCCATATTGTTGATTAGATATTAAAAGAATACATTGAACGACAAAGATAATATAATAAAGACATACATTTGATCGACGACCAAGCCTTTTGAGAACCCCATAAATAGGTAAATCAAACGTTAGCACTAGGATGGCCTTCTAGACCCGGACACAACACAAATATAAATGTTACATAAACATAAGTTTTTTCTTGGACATAAAAACCTTTTGGGGGGGGCTTCTCCTCAAAGACGGAGTGGACTGTAGGATAATCCCCATGTGAGCATCTTTCCAGATCCGAGTGGCCTATTGTCCTGTCACTCGTCGTGTTGCATTAGTGACTGAAGACCTACAGTATATCAGTTTTCCTACTGGGACGGCGCAGAGGCACACAACGATGATCACCAGACAATGGAGATAGACAGTGAGGTAGAGCAAAAATGAGTGAGTGAGAAAGCTCTCAACATTAATCAATATGGGCAGCCATTCATTGTTTGGTTTGGCGTCTGTGACATAACAATGCAACTGTACCTGTCTCTGACAGAATTGTTTAGTTTACCCCACTATCAGGCTCAGGTTCAAAATTGGAGGAACCCGTTTTGCACTTTTGTGAGGCTGTCATATGACTGACCTGTGTGTGTGTGTGTGTGTGAGTGTGTGTGAGTGTGTGAGTGTGTGAGTGTGTGTGTGTGAGAGTGTGTGTGTGAGTGTGTGAGTGTGTGTGTGTGTGTCCATTCGTCTGCCTTTGGGTTTTTAAGTTTGAAAACAGACTTAGTTTAAAAAAAGAGGAACTACTGATGAACTACTGATTGTATCATTGTTGCTGGCGATCATCTTGGCAAGGGATCATTTGATCAAACCTCATGCAGCTTTTATGCAATAGAAAATGAGGTTGGGAAGCAGCGCCCTCTCTTGACTAGATCCCTCACATGCATTACAATCCATGCAAATACGTTTGACACATATCTTTCACCTCTCATTGCAAATTAATAATAATAATAAATCGAAACAGTTTACAATAAAAAGGTTGTCTGCAGTGGGATGAAAGTCAAATACAGTGGGGAGAACACTGCCGATTTTGCAAGTTTTCCCACAAAGCATGTACAAGTCTGTAATTTTCATAGGTACTCTAACTGTGAGTGACGGAATCTAAAACAAAAATCAAGAAAATCACATTGTATGATTTTTTTTTTTAAGTAATTAATTTGCATTTTATTGCACAACATAAGTATTCGATACATCAGAAAAGCAGAAGTTAATATTTGGTTCAGAAACCTTTGTTTGCAATTACAGAGATCATACGTTTCCTGTAGTTCTTGACCAGGTTTGCATACACTGCAGCAGGGATTTTGGCCCACTCCTCCATACAGACCATCTCCAGATCCTTCAGGTTTTGGGGCTCTCGTCTGGGCAAAACTGACTTTCATCTCCCTCCAAAGATTTTCGATTGGGTTCAGGTCTGGAGACTGACAAGGCCACTCCAAGACCTTGAGATGCTTCTTATGGAGCCACTCCTTAGTTGCCCTGGCTGTGTGTTTCGGGTCGTTGTCATGCTGGAAGACCCAGCCATGACCCATCTTCAATGATCTTATAGAGGGAAGGAGGTTGTTGGCCAAGATACCGTGCAGTCGTCCTGTCCCCTTTGCAGAAAAGCATCCCCAAAGAATGATGTTTCCACCTCCATGCTTCATGGTTGGGATGGTGTTCTTGGGGTTGTACTCATTCTTCTTCTTCCTCCAAACACGGCGGTGGAGTTTAGACCAAAAAGCTCTATTTTTATCTCATCAGACCAGATGACCTTCTCCCATTCCTCCTTTTGATCATCCAAATGGTCATTGGCAAACTTCAGACGAGCCTGGACATGCGCTGGCTGGAGCAGGGGGACCTTGCGTGCGCTGCAGGATTTTAATCCATGACGGCGTAGTGTGTTTCTAATGGTTTTCTTTGAGACAGTGGTCCCAGCTCTCTTCAGGTCATTGACCAGGTCCTGCCGTGTAGTTCTGGGCTTATCCCTCACCTTCCTCATGATCATTCATGCCCCATGAGGTGAGAGCTTGCATGGAGCCCCAGATCGATGGAGATTTACCGTCATCTTGAACTGCTTCCATTTTCTAATAATTGCGCCAAGAGTTGTTGCCTTCTCACCAAGCTGCTTGCCTGTAGCCCATCCCAGCCTTGTGCAGGTCTACAATTGTATCCCTGATGTCCACAGCTCTCTGGTCTTGGCCATTGTGGAGAGGTTGGTGTCTGTTTGATTGAGTGTGTGGACAGGTGTCTTTTTTTACAGGAAACAAGTTCAAAAAGGTGTACAGCATGATTCAAAATCAATATCAAGCAATAATCAAGCAACATTGTGAACATCTTTGAGATGTTGTTTTTGTGCTCACCATCTTCTTAAGTTACACTCCGTGACCCCAAACTTCTTGGCAGCTTGGCAGTTGTTACTTGACTCTGCCTTATTGACGTCCATTATGGTATTTTAAAATTGGCATCATAGCTCCTCCGCTGTTGTTGATTGTCCTGACCCAGTTTTGAGCCACTTGTACTTAAATGGTCAGCCTGTCCTTCCATCTTTAAACACCGGTAACGGGCTGGTTAACGCTGGACTACTTTCTTCCCGGTGTCACACCGAATTCTGCGACCCACCGAAAATTGTGACCCCAGGGGGCGCTGTTGCATATTTTCGGCAATATGCACGAGTTTGAAGCCTAGGCAGGCATGACAAAAACCTAAATAAAACATAAGATCTCCCCCCAACCCCTTACCTTTTTATTAAAGGTGCTTAATAAATACATTTGATTTGATTAGCATTTTGCAGACCCATACAATGGATAGGGCATTTAGACACACCGGACCAATACGGTAGGCTACTTGTTCTCCCCAATATATTTAGGCCAATTTATTCAGACCACCACAGGTAGGCTATTTGATTATCCATGATGAGTAGCTATACTTTATTATTACAGCACCAGTTTAGCCCACTGTTTCAGATCGAATTCAACACTTTGTGAATTAAAAGAAAATGCGTTTTGGGCTGAGTTTTCGGAAAAAGGGGGGCGTGTTATCCCCGTGGGTAACTGTTATGAGCGTTACAATAAAGTATGTTGTGTAAATCCACCACACAGCGTTATACAACATGTGTCCGGCCTTACCTTCACTCGCAGGCGGTAATTTATACACCGCCTGCCCAGACAGAGCTGCTCCAGACGTCCACACAAACCGCGCCGGTCTTCAGCGTCGTCGTCATTCATTTGGACAGAAAGAATCAAATGTATTCACCCTCTGGTTAGTCCATCTGACCACCAGCAGATGGCGCGCTGACCAACTAAAAGCCACCGAATGCCTCAATGGAACCAAACCAAGCGTCCCCCTCAAGTCTTGTAAGTTCTCTAGGCAGTGAACCCACATTGTTTTCGTTCACGTATGAGCATGTTTTCTATGGTCTTAGACTAAATGGCCAATGCCATTTCTTTTGCCTATTTCGGGAAAACAGCTAGTTCATGGGTAAAACCCGACAATTGTGTAGACGTGTAGAGCTCCGTCTAGTAGATGATCTGTGGACGGTGTCCCGAGAGGTTGGAGCCTCTCGAACACCGACAGTAGAACACCACGGGGTGAGGATCATTTCATATTTACTTTTGCCGCTCTCATGCAACGGCTATCAATTCTAATTGTTTTTGTTGAAATATCATAATGTGAAGTAAAAGAGAGGGAGAGACGGAGAAGATAATACATACTGCTACTGAGAGAGAGAGAGAGAGAGAGAGAGAGAGAGAGAGAGAGAGAGAGAGAGAGAGAGAGAGAGAGAGAGAGAGAGAGAGAGAGAGAGAGAGAGAGAGAGAGAGAGAGAGAGAGAGAGAGAGAGAGAGAGAGAGAGAGAGAGAGAGAGAGAGAGAGAGAGAGAGAGAGAGAGAGAGATTTACACCACATTATCAGTATGGTACCAATATGGAGTCTTCCTCCTTCTCTGCTTCTTTGTTGATTGCCTATTTACACGTTGAAGGTAATTGCAGTGCTGTCTCTCAAGCTGAGCAAACATTCCCACATTCCCAGGCTTCTGCAATTATTAAACAACTGTCGAAAAACAGGTTGGATTGGCTCACTTTGTTATATATTTATTATACTTTTTATTATTATTATGGTATCTATCCATTCGTCCATCATCAACCTGCTTATCTCTCCACCCATCCATCTACCCATCTATATAGATGTCAAGCAATCCGTCAGATATCCATCCCACCCTCTCGTCCATCCAGTATCTTCCACCCATCCTCCTAGAAGCCCATCCTAGCGCTAAGTTAAGCAAAAGTGGGCCTTTTGTGGCCACTACAGCTGCTCAGCCAGAACGAATGGCTGACATTCACGCTCAGACATGGCTGGGGGGATGCCCCCGCACAAGAGTCACCTTCAGGTCCTGTTAGTGATGGCGAGGGAGGACACAACCACCTGGTACAGCAGGGGGTTAGCTGGACAGTATGGGAATCAAACTAACCACAGCATCCTGAAGTACCGGGCTGAGAGAGGGTTTCAATGGAATTTTGGGAACAATCTATGCAGGGAGACGCACGTGCGTGCGGACACACACACACACACACACACACACACACACACACACACACACACACACACACACACACACACACACACACACACACACACACACACACACACACACACACTCTGACAGTCACACCTTGGAGGGATGTGGATCTTTAAGTGAGAACCTGTGTCTTTGGAGAAGTGACATTATACCTATGGAGTACAGAGAACACATATGCTCCCTGAAAAGACATCAGTGTGTGGAAGTCAAAGCCAGGTCCCAGGAGATATAAGGCAGCCAAGCACTGCTATTTAATCATGTTGTATTCTACAACCCCAACCTACTAATCACAATTAAGTTCTGCTTTGATAGATTTTGTGATAGTTGTCCATTTTGTTCCAGACAGTCGCCCCTGAAGCTTCTACTTGGTTGAGATGAACGTGTGTGTGTGTGTGTGTGTGTGTGTGTGTGTGTGTGTGTGTGTGTGTGTGTGTGTGTGTGTGTGTGTGTGTGTGTGTGTGTGTGTGTGTGTGTGTGTGTGTGTGTGTGTGTGTGTGTGTCAGAGACTCACAGGAACAGATACACACTCAAAGGGCTACATTTGCATTTTAATAGAAAACAATGCCAGTAACCAAACAGCGACCAAAGCAAAGAGAAAAGAAGAACCTAAAATTGGAATTATTTACTTAGAATTCTCCCTTCATTTTAGTTTACTTTGCACTTCAAGGGTAATGCCAGACTCCATGAAACTACAGCCATACAAAATGTTTTTGTAGGAAGAAAATACAGGTAAAATTGTCTGAAAGTATTCCTGCTATTATCCTGTATCAACATGATGTGCTTCATTCCACAGAAGCTCTGTTGCACGCTGATTGTGCTGTTGCATCAATCGGCTTGATTTGCTGCTGGTGCTCAGGTATCCACAGAAGAGAGCTTTCTGACTCCAGAGTGGAGCTGTATCGATCGAGGCAATGTTTGTCCTGCCTGTTCTCCGCACAGCCTACAGACTAGACAATACATCAAAATTAGACAAAGCAGCACCAAACATTCAGAATCAAACACAATGTGAATTGCATTAATATAGTCAACATGCTCAATAGGTTTGGTGACACAATCAGCAACACTTACAACAATAAACACAATGCCTTATTAAATGATGCGACCTGGGGAATTCGAGTGATGCGACAGGCTAATTATTCAGTTGAAACCCAGGTTGAGAGCAAAAGAGAATAAGAAGGGCAGGTAGAAGGAGGAGATGAGGAGGCAAGGCATACAGAGAGAATACTTGCATGAGTAAAAGAGACTGTGTGTGTGTGTGTGTGTGTGTGTGTGTGTGTGTGTGTGTGTGTGTGTGTGTGTGTGTGTGTGTGTGTGTGTGTGTGTGTGTGTGTGTGTGTGTGTGTGTGTGTGTGTGTGAGACGCACATGGCAGATGTTACTCTGTGCTGTTGCGGGTGGTGGAGGCTGCCTCCCCCAGGGCCCTTTTGGTCCACTCGTAGGCCAGGAACAGAGCTCCGTTGGAGGGGAAGGCCCGGAATACTGTGGGGGTCAAGCCGCGGTACAACGCCCCCACGCCTGCTCACAAACACCACAGCTTCAATCAATGCTCTGTCGCCAATCTGATTGGCAGATAGTTTAGGAAATGAACACAGTGTGTTGGATATATATAAATAATATATATACATATACAGTATATAAGCCATTTTAAACTTGCGACAGTGCTGTTTTGTGATCTTTATGTTGGCAAATTTATATATATATATATATCATTTCTGATAATATCTAGTACCATCATAAAATAAACCATAATATTGATAAGACCATGGGGGCTAAACAGTGGTTCATGGAAGAGTTATCGACATAGATAAATTGCTCTGCCAGGGTTGGTAACACTGAATGCATCCTTAATCCCCAATTGTCCCACGTGAACATATCTACACATGAGGGCTCACCTTCGCTGCGCACTATTTGCAGGAACATAGCCGTGAAGCCGGGCTGCGGGCCCGACACTGGCTGGACCTGAATCCGCGTCTTCACAGAGTCAATAGGGTAGACGGCCAACCAGAAGGCAGCTCCGCCCACTCCCCCGCTAACCAATAAGGACATGGCATCTAGAGGTAAAGCAGTTCTGACAACTACATCCTAAAGAAATGCTCTTACGTCACCTCCTGCTCATCTGGAAGGGCCCAAACTGAGCGGTTACTGGATTCAATGAAATCAATGTTAACTGCTGTGAACAATATCACTGTTATAAATAATGCTATTACTACACCTACTAATAATAATATTATTGCTATAAACTACTACTACTACTGCTATTGCAGTAATAGTACTGCTATTACTATCAACTACTACTTCTACCACTACTATTCTTGCCATTATTGCTATAAAATACTACTACTACTACACTTACTACTACTACTACCCCTAGAAACTACTAGTACTACTACACCTACTACTACTACTACTATTCCTAGAAACTACTAGTACTATTACTACTATCCCTATTACTACTAATACACTTTCTACTACTACTATTACTACTACTACGACTACTAGTACTACTACTACTATTCCTATAAACTAATACTACTACCACTACTGCTTCTACTACAGATCTACTTCACTACTACTACTACTACTACTACTACTACCACTAATACTACTACTACTAGGCATATTACTACTACTAATCTACTAAACTACTACTACTAGTACTACTACCACTATTACTATAAACTACTACCGCTACTACTATTACTACAATAAACTACTACTACTACTTCTACTACTACCATTACTACTAATATTACTGCAGTACTTAAAACAAATAGCTTTGTCTTACCAAGATGGTCTCCTCCTCCTGGTGGCATAAGAAAGGAACGACAGACCTCATATCCACCAAAGAAAAAGAAATACCCAGGAACCTACATAGGAAAAATAAGAATTATGTCTGCTTTCTTTATCCATGTCGGGTTTAGCGTCATGTTTGATACTTATGGGAGAGTTTGTGAAAGGGAGTTGAAGTAAAAACAACATTGCAAGTGAAGCGAGGGAACATTTCAGCTTAAACCTGAAATATTATTCCACCAGGTGTGAGTGTGTTTAGCCGCTACAAGCCGTTTTGAAAATCGGCCTCTTCTGAAAATCCCAAGTGGGCGTGTCCACCTAGATGTACCCTGGGCAGATCAGTCTACCATCCTACCCAGTGGACCGGAGCAAACGTTGCTCATCTATCCGCCATACTTCTAGGTGAACATACCAGCTTGCGATGTCAGAAGAAGCAGATTTTGAAAACGGCTTGTAACGGCTAATCATGTTCACAACCGGTGGTATAATATGTCACTCTTAATAAAGTAATAGCTCTGAACCAACTTGTTCCCCAACCTGCTCCTTTTAATGTAACTAACATATACCATCCCATGGTGGTTACCCATACTAGCATCAGAGCTCAAGGAGATCTATATTCCACAGGTGACGTGAACGGTGCATTGTTTGTGTTCACTGGACTCTCATGGTCAGACTATTCTGCACTGAAGTGCCTCTTCCATAGACACTTTATACCGTGATCCACTCCCCCCACGCCTTCTCCTTATAACCTGTTTCTAATTCAAAGACGTATGAAGTACATCTTGTGTCTTGTGTCTTGCTCGTGCCTCATATAACCCCTACTAGGATGAACAACAGGCTCAGAGGAGCTGGGGGAGGAAGTGAGGTGGCACCTCTCTGAGCCATGTTGAGGTGAGACCCTGCAGCAGACCCAGCGGCCCCTCAGACCGCAGCACAGAGCGCACCACTGACCAGGAGGAACTAGAGAGAGAGAGAGAGAGAGAGAGAGAGAGAGAGAGAGAGAGAGAGAGAGAGAGAGAGAGAGAGAGAGAAGTGAGAGAGAGAGAGAGAGAGAGAGAGAGAGAGAGAGAGAGAGAGAGAGAGAGAGAGAGAGAGAATTAAGACAAAGCCTTTGAAAGTTAATTTAACAGTGCATACATGTGCAATATTTTCTTTTCTAACACTAGATTGTTTTTACAGTAAATATTGAGTGGCCTTATCCAATCCCCTCGTCCCTCTTGGATGTTTACCGCCAACAACTAGTAATTGGTCAACGTGCAACTTGAATTGATGGGACAGTTGATGAGTCTGGGGCTGAGAGCGGGCTGTTGTCCACGGTCTCCCACCAACACATCACTTCATTTTATATTGTTCCTCCAGACTCACCTCCCAGCATTCAGAGGCGCCCTGCCCAGTGTCCTCATCTCTGTGTGGGCCTGCAGTCGACACTTGACCAGCTCTGTGGGGCAAAGCACCACTGAGGACGCCACCGCGGCCAGCGAACCGGCCAGGGCGCTGTGGAGAGGGCTGGAGGAAGAGGTCGGAGGTCAACAACGTGTTGTACGTGTCTGCAATCATTTCTTTGTATGCATGCATTTCTAGATACATTCATGTGTACCTACAAAAACATAGATGCACAAATGTGCACCACCTAGAGATGCATGCATACTTACACATGCATATATACGTATATATATTTAAATAAAATAGGAAAGAAATACATACTGTACACACGCATGCACGTGTCCATACAAAGACATACATGCACGTGTGCATGTATCTCTAGGTGGTGAACATTCGGCATCTATGTTTTCAGGTCCACCTGGATGGATGTATTTCGAGGTACATTTGCATTCATGACATACCAGTGTCAATCATTTCTGAATGTCATGAATGAATGCATGACATGTCTCTTTACACGTGCGTGCATATAGGATACCTGACTAGGTGTACATGCATGCAGGTTTGTATTTCTAAAAAAAAATATTCAACGTGCACACACATTGTGATGACAGCAGTACAGAAGGCTACAACCATCTTGATGAGCAGTAAGTATCCTCTTGCTCAGTGATCAATAAGTAAGTACATAGACAATGGTTTTCACACTGGCACCGACCTCAGCTGCTGCTGTGAGTCCAACCCCAGTGTGTGGCTGACAATCTTCTGACAAGTTCCATAGCAGGCAAACAGGATTGCATTTTCCCCTGCATTGGCAAGCAAGGCAGCCCCTGTACCTTGATATAAACCTTCAGGGGACCGGTGGGTGAAGGGTAGGATAACCCATCCATGAGAAGCCCAATCCGAAGATATTTCATGGAAAATGCAAAACAAAAATGTTATGCTACAGCAAGAAGTCAGAAGATGGATTCATCACACAGGGAGGTTGTATTACAAGTACTTTATTTTCACTGACTTAAAAATGAAACCATTAAGCTAGCTAGCTAGCTTCATTTTATTACATTATAGTTGATTATGGTAGTAGCTAAAAAAAGTAGAAAATGCTGTCTGCCAAACTTCAAGAGTACAACGTCATTTTGAAACAACAAGAATATAAAGAATTGTTTAAAGAATAATTTAAACAATGAGGCGGATGAAGTTGAATCAATGAAGAAGCCAGTGGCCCAGTATAATTAGCAAAGTAGTGGGTTTACAACCCTATGTGCCGTCAAGTTACAGAAAGCTGCTATAAATTCGCGCAGTGCCTTCCTAAATGCTGGAAGCCCTTCTCCGATGGAGAATATATGTATGAGGATTTCCTCAGCAGTTCGGAGGTTATATTTAATGGATTAACAAAAAAAGACACAATCTCCAAGACCTTTCTGCGTGAATTTTAGAAAGGCTTTACTGATACTGATTACTGATATGGCTGAAAACGTAAAGCACCAACAAGCTCTCGACAGCATAGATATAAAGGACATTCTAAATCTAGGGGTGGTCGCAAGAGACTATGACCATGGAGTGATACGTGAGGAACTTAGTTGTTTAGGCCATGCATGGTACCACTAAAGGGGAGAACGTGGCAAAAATATCGTTTTGAGGTGAAAGGGGTTGATATCAGATTTGCTATTACGACCAACAGAGGCCCCTGACGGTAGGAAGCAGAGGGGAATCGCTAAACAGAAGATATTTTGGCATTGTCGCTCTAGACGGGAAGACGAGCAGCAGCAGTAAAGTTATAAATAAGTAAATGCATATTATGAGAAACAATACCGGCGCGGGTAATGTGATTTTCTTTTCAAACATTGTAAAGTGGAACTCTGATCGTTCTAGAGCCGACCCCCGATCTAGATGGAACCGTGCAGACCCTTGATCTAGATGGAACCCTGAAGACCCCTGATCTAGATGGAACCCTGAAGACCCCTGATCTAGATGGTCGACTCAAATAAAGTTCACAGACCTCGTACTCCTGTCTGCTTCCACGTTCGACAGAAGCAGTCGGCCACGCCCCTGTACAGAGCAGGAAATGTCTGCAACTTCACCTTTATTGTGTCACATGGTTGGCCGATGATCACACAGGCCGCACCCCCTGCAGAGATACATGCGTAAATTAACTTGTACCAAATGATATATTAATATCAAACTATTGCCAAACATAAATATTATTAAGTAATAGTATGATTTGGACATACTCCAAGGTGCAAATCAATCAAATAAATGACATTATTAGATTAAGCCAGTATTAGAAACAATCCCAATAAGATGCCCAGAAGGACATCAGTTGAAAGCCTTCGTAGATCTTCTCCAGATTACCAGGCTGCCTTTGCTGCCCTCACAAAGAGTTACCACGAGTTACCACACAAATATGCAAGGCCACATACTCTACTCTTTAAGGCTGTGGCCTTAAAGACAGACCAGATTGTGTCTGAAAATATCTGAGCACTTACCTACTGCTCCTGCTGTGAGATCTATGATTCCATCGATGACAGGGTGATGAGTCCTCTCCTTTGCTAAATTCTCTCCTTCCATATGGACAGAGAGATGAATGGATGAACGGATGAACGACAAGCGCTTTAAAAGTCAGGTTCAAACGGAACCAGCAAAAGTGTAAAACTCCTGTCAGGACTTGCCTGGACCATACAACTTCCAACACGCAGTACCCTAACTTATGAGAACATTGATAATAAATACAATTGTCTCAATAAACTAAAGAAAAAAGACTCTCCATTCATAATGCTGTTGGGTGACCTAGTCGCTGCTAGAACTCCACTGTAGACTGGGTGCAAAGTATTCTGTTCCACTTCTTCTTCTTGTGACTAAGGTGGAAGGAATATGACCTTTGTTTATCTATTTGTTTGCAGGAGGAGAAGGAAAACAACCGAGATAAATAGGTTGACCCCGAAATCAACATTGGATCATTTTGAATCAATCCTTTATCAGCGCTTTCTGATAAAGGCTGGCTATGTTATGCACTTATTGAGGAATTCCTGGAAAATACTTTTCAAAAGGCGATAAGGCTTGCAGTAACGATTGAACTAAGATGTTCTGATGGCCGATGACTAAGGAGTGATGTTTGGGTTAACTTATTGCTTGTATGTTTAACAACAGGGACAATCCATCTCACACATCCCCCTCTTTAAAGCTACGGTATAAAAGGTATTTAAGTGTTATTATTTCCTCCTCACAGTTCGACGGCAATCAATGATCAAAATGCCCTGATAAAGGAAAAGGGTACACATAGGGCTGTAATAAGCTTGTCCAATCATCTCAATCAGACAGTGAAACGATTCGATGGCCTACCTGTCTGTCTCCCTATCTGTGCACACTTTGCCCTTGCCCTCATTCCACATCACTGTAGCATTCCACAAGGCCGTCTTGGGAGTGCAATACCTCTCTCCCACACCGACAAATTGAAAAAAAACTAGCCAGCATGCCATGTGTTTTTGGGAGTAGCTTCGCAGGCCTGGATTTTTTCGGTTTGGGTACTTTAAAATTGTAGCTTACTCCGGCTGCTTATCCAAAATGCCTACCCTTTAAATAAATAATTTGGCAACACATCCATACACACTCTCACACACACACACACACACACACACACACACACACACACACACACACACACACACACACACACACACACACACACACACACACACACACACACACACACTTGCAGTGAGGCACTGCTAAGCACCTATCTAATGTATTCTATGTAAACCCTAGAGCCGGATTGTGGATGTGTGGATGTGTATTGCATTAATGTGACTGTGTATGGAAGGCATCCATATCTGTATCTTTTTTGATGGATTGTGGGACATCAACTACCTGAGCTCGAAGCAGGAGTGTTTTTTGAAAACACTTCAAAGGGGGTGGCAGAAGAGCAGAGGAGCAGCAGTGCTTCATGTAACAGGATACCGGGGGCTTATTCTGATAATAAAGCAGAAGGTCACAGACTCCTTCTCCCACTCCTCTGCTACCTCTTTTTGAACGGTTGAGCGGGGGCAGACTTCTCTACGGTATCACCACGTCAGGACAGCCCCGCGGGTGAGCGGGGAATCAAAACACTATTTCAATTCATAATTTTATAATCATGTGAATGTTTCTGATGTGTTATCTTTTTTTATTATCCTATTATATCGAGTTACGGCTATGCTTCAGCTTCTAGTCTCTGTCCTCTGGCCATAGGGGATAAAGACAGACATCTGCATATTACCCCATCAACATCTAAATCTTTCAGCATATCCTGTGTCTATCAATAACAACCTCTCTGCTTCAGAATGCGACCAACATCCTTCTGTAGGAAAACGTTTTTTTTATTAGGTGATTAGCTAGGTGATTGCCTAGCTCTGTAGGCCTCTCTTCGACGGCGTAGCTGTTTGGATCAGCACTTTAAGGGCCGCGTGGTGGGGCCAGCAGGACTCCTGAATCTGTAATAAGTGGTGACACCTCACCATCTCTGGAGAGACGGGGGCCTCTGCTCTGGGGTGCACCAGGCTCTCTGGGCTCTGAGGAGACAGACAGACCCCAGGCCAGGGAGATGTAGAAGTTGGACAGAGATTATTCAAGCACATTGAGGCTGGATTTGAATGTTTGAATTAAAGGGAATAGCTTGCCCTCTTAAGAGGACCTACTAGATAGATGGATGTACAGTATTTCAGGGCTTAATGGTTTGCTTCACTGATATGTTTCCGTTTCTCTCAGGGACTAACAACACACGGCCCAAACTAACAGCACGGTGCATACTGGCTGGTTCTAAAGGTGCAAACAAGGTTCTGGCTGGTTTTTTTTACTCTACTGTGCTTTCTTACAGTGTGAATGATTGACTGGACAACAATATGCTGATGTTTATGTTTGATTTCCTGTGTTTCCATGTAGGGTAAAACATAATCCCTGGTGGAATCCCAGTAACCCCTGCCTGCTTCATATGAGCGTCATTAATTAGACGACCGTTGCTTTGAGTCCACTGAAGGATTCTGTTAGCGTTGTTAATAATTAGCTTACTGGAAAGGCTTTGGTGCATGACACATGACAAACTGCCCTTGATTTCCCTCATGGCGTTACCATGGTGATTACTTAATGGACAGCCTCTCCGCGGTTGTGATTTATAGTGTGCACGCACGTGTTTTGTGGTCTTACATCCTGTGTGTGTGTGTGTGTTTGCCTGTCTCCGTGTCTGTGTTTGTGTCAGTGTGTGTGGGTGTCTGTGTGTTATAATTCCTCTACTCTCTCTCTCGTTCTATCGCTCTCTCTCACCACTTCTCCCACTCATTCCATCCTCTCTCTCTCCTCCCTCCCACCTCCTCTATCTTTAAGGATGCAAGGCACAGCATCCATTTTTCCTCCTCTGGCTAAAGCCAGTTGGCTGCAGAGCCAAGCAGGATGAGGGATTATCCCTCAGTGGTTCTATCAGTCACACACTCTCATAAGCCCCGTATCACTCTCAGGCTTTGTGTCAGCAACTTCACGCCATCCCAACAGGAGAACTCTTACTCGTTGGTGGAGACCAGGGGAACCGGTTACGCAGGAACATTTACGGGAGACAAATCATTGGTAACACTTGATAATAAACATTCATCAAGTAATAAATATTATTCGACAAAGACTTTGCCATCTTTAATGCCATTTGATCAACATGCATGTCTGAGTAATGAGAATTTATAAAAAAAAAAAAATGCAATTGCAGCTAATAAATTGTTCAACCTATGGTTACTGTTAGACCTACATTAGCTCATGGGCACTGGTCCCACTTGTAAATGGCTGTTTCAACGACTGTTTCAATGACTGTTTGACGGCTGTGTTTCATCCCCTCTTTTGATTTCCCAATAGATCCGTGGCGAAGGTTAGTCAATCTCCGTCTTTGTGTTTTACACTGAACCAAAAAATGGTAGCTTTCCCGAAGCAAGCGAGCTGTGACTTATCAGATATGAGTCGGGGAGCGACATGCTCTCTAAAGAACAACCGCTCTCTGACTCCTTCCTGCTGCCTCATCAGGTATTTGTGTGCTGTCAAACTAGCTCACGTGGGACTAGTATCTGACGCACTTTGGGCTGGGTTGAGCTTCTGCCACCTGCGTACCTGTAGAGTTGTATGCATGCTAAGAGAACTGCTTCATGAGGTAGCACCCTATTAACGCAATTCATGAGGCTTTTAACGGTAGCGGCTCAAAGGGAAGGAACATGCAGGTGGAAACGCTTCCTCTATAGGGGCTGCTTTCAGGGAACTGAGGGCATGGCGGAATCGGAGCCAGAAGCTGGAACCATCCTAGCCTGGGAACTCTAGGACTCTTGGGAACGTGTTCCTAAAGCACACAGGCAAGTCCCTAGAAGTCGTGGGTTTGTCTGGGGTTTATATGAATCCAAATACAATGGGTTACAGACAGCCTCTGTCTCACATATGTTCATGATTAGAGGTAGCTGGTCTGCTCACGTGGTCCGTGGACGTTGGAACACGTAGAGTGCAAAGGCCCAAAGAGTCCGACGGGAGAAGTGACTCTCAGATCCTCTCTGAAAACCATTTCAGACCTGTTCTTAATCTCTCCGACATGACATGATTGATTTCAAAGTACCACACTCTGTAATGGTATTTACTATGGCCTATTCAAAGCCCCAGTAATTGATCCCTCATGGGATGCATTGAGATGTCTCAAACAATAACAGCGGTTACAGGAACAAGTCAATAAAGCAATTCACTGTGTCCAACAAAAGACAGAACGGCCATGTGCATTGTAAAGCACCATTTGACAACATTGATTTCCTGCGTCTCGTTTTATTGTGTAGAGCCATTGGCACGCCCAAAAGGGTGTGTGTGTGTGTGTGTGTGTGTGTGTGTGTGTGTGTGTGTGTGTGTGTGTGTGTGTGTGTGTGTGTGTGTGTGTGTGTGTGTGTGTGTGTGTGTTGTGTGTGTGAACTCTGTAACATGTCAGAATGCATTCCTGACATGTATATATATATATAGAGAGAGAGAGAGAGAGAGAGAGAGAGAGAGAGAGAGAGAGAGAGAGAGAGAGAGAGAGAGAGAGAGAGAGAGAGAGAGAGAGAGAGAGAGAGAGAGAGAGAGAGAGAGAGAGAGGGAGAGAGAGAGGGAGGGGGGGAGAGAGAGAGAGGAGGAGAGAGAGAGAGAGAGAGAGGGGGGGGGGGGGGGGAGAGGGAGTGAGAGAGGGAGCGAGGGAGCGAGAGAGAGAGACAGACAGAACGACAGACAGCGATAGGTAGAGAGATAGGGAGAGAGATAGTGAGAGAGGGGGAATAGAGAGAGAGAGAAAGATAGGAAGGGAGAGAGGGGGAAGAGAGAGAGAGATAGTGTGTGTGTGTGTGTGTGTGTGTGTGTGTGTGTGTGTGTGTGTGTGTGTGTGTGTGTGTGTGTGTGTGTGTGTGTGTGTGTGTCTTGTGAATTGTATACAGTGTGAGGGGGGGGACTGTCCTTGTGAATTGCTGTGTGTGCGTGCCTGCATGTGTGTGTTGATGTGTGGGTTGGTGGGTGGGAAGTATATTATTGCAAATTGCATATGAGTGTGTTTGTGTGTTTGTATGTGTCCTTGGGTATTTCTATTAACTGTGTGTGTGTGTGTGTGTGTGTGTGTGTGTGTGTGTGTGTGTGTGTGTGTGTGTGTGTGTGTGTGTGTGTGTGTGTGTGTGTGTGTGTGTGTGTGTGTGTGTGTGTGTGTGTGTGTGTGTGTGTGTGTGTGTGTGTGTGTGTGTGTGCGTGTGTGGATTTAAAATAAAAGGACAGTGCAATCACAAAAGACATTCATGCTGTACATAACTGGCATGTCAATGCCATGGTATTTATGTGTATGTGTTTGTTTTTATGTGTGTTCAAATAAAATACATTGTAAAAAAAAAGCTCACAAATCTGTCACATAGTCTGCGGGCCGACTTGTCTCACTGAGGCTGACTCGGCCCAATCATGAAATTAATTGAAAATCATTCATGTGTGAAAAGAGGCTATTAGCGATTACAGAGGCTAGTGGAAAACATGGTGATTCTTACTTGCCTTAATACGAGGAAACTCAAAACACACACTTTCAGTCTTTATTTGATGGATCGGTTATTAAAAGGTCTTCTTCCGAACACATAAAATACGTGCTGTGTGGAATATGCAAAGAAATGAGTATTGAAGAGTGGGTTTGTGTGATAAAGTATGTGTGTGTGTGTGTTTGTGTTTGTGTCTGTGTTTGTGTTATGTTTGTGTTTGTTCTTGTGTGATAGAGTACATATGAGGGTGTGTTTTTGTGTTTGAGTGACAGAGTACATGTTAGGGTGTGTTTTTGTGTTTGAGTACATGTTAGGGTGTGTGTTTGTGTGACGTGTGAGTGTGTATGCATTGTGTTTGTGTGACATAGTGTGTATGATTTGTGTGTGCGTTTGTGTTTGCGTGATAGAGTACATGTGAGGGTGTGTGCATTGTGTATCGTGTTTGCGTGACCAGTGAGTGTGTTTGTATTGTGTTTGTGTGACATTTGAGTGTCTGTATTTTGTGTGTGTGTGTATTGTGTTTGCGTGACATGTGAGTGTGCATGTATTGTGTTTGCGTGAAAGGTGAGTGTGTGCATTGTGTGTATGTATTGTGTTTTCGTGACAGCTGAGTGTGTATGCATTGTGTTTGCGTGACATGTTAGTGTGTATGTATTGTGTGTGTGTTTGTGTTTGCGTTATAGAATACATGTGTATTGTTTGCTGCTGAGCCAATCTGCAATCAGCCCTGCAATGTCGAGAATGTTTAGAATAAATAAATCATATACTGAATTAATAGATAGTAATGAGGAATGCTAACAATATGTTTCAAATGTTATAAGCCATCCCTTTTACCCTGTAAATCCTGATTGACGATGAGACTTGAGTCTTACTTCAGTTGTATTTATAAAAATTGTTTAACAACATGTTGTTGTTAAAATGAATCTTGAATTAAATAATAGCTTAACCGTAAGCTTTCGAATCATGTCCAAGTTAAAATGCATTTCTCAGTCTCATTCTTCCATTGTTCAGTTTGTCCCTCTTCATTTCAGGGACATCTGTCCGGGAGATAAACCCCCAGCAGAAGCTCAGTGGAGAACGAGCAGGAGACGAGTGGACTTCCTGGATCCGCTAATTAGTCGACTGGTTCACATGTTGGCTCTTGTTAATTAGTGTCTTGGCTGACCGTCAGCACCACATGTAGAGGGAAGATAAGCTCATCGTTCTTCTAGCGCTCAAATAAATCTTCAGCAATGAGCAGGGGAGGAGACAAGCCGCATTTAGGAGTCAGAGCAGGGAGAGAGAGAGAGAGAGAGAGAGAGAGAGAGAGAGAGAGAGAGAGAGAGAGAGAGAGAGAGAGAGAGAGAGAGAGAGAGAGAGAGAGAGAGAGAGAGAGAGAGAGAGAGAGAGAGAGATAGAGAGAGAGATAGTGAGAGATAGTGAGAGAGGGACAGAGAGAGAGAGGGACAGAGAGAAAGAGAGCGATAGTGAGAGATAGGGAGAGAGATAGGGAGAAAGAGAAGAGAGATAGGGAGACAGACAGACAGACAGAGAGGGGGAAGACTGAGGTTTTGGGACCTCAGTGGTGGAACAAGCTCCCTGCCGTTCTCAGGACCGCAGAGTCGCTCACTATCTTCCGAAAAATCAAGACTCACCTGTTCAGAGTCCACCTAGACTCTGCATAGCCACCCTCCCTCCTCTGGCCACCATTCCACACTGTACTGTATGTTGTATTGTATTGTATTGTATTGTGTTGTATTGTATTGTATTGTATTGTATTGTATTGTATTGTATTGTATTGTATTGTATTGTATTGTATTATAGTACTTAACTGTGTAGCAACTGAACATCCTTTCTGTACCGACAGCGATATATTGTTGCAATTCTTATGACAAATGTACTTATTGTAAGTCGCTTTGGATAAAAGCGTCTGCTAAATGCCCAAAATGTAATTGTAAGAGAGAGAGAGAGAGAGAAGAGAGAGAGAAGAGAGAGAGAGAAAGACACACACACACACACAGAGACAGAGAGGGAGAGAAAGAGCAACGTATGATGAAGCAAAAGAGAGTTGCATATTTAGAGGTAGCAAGAACCACTCAGTGAATGATGAGTTTTTTCAGTGTTATCTGAACTATTCATCCACAACCTTTTAAAGAGGTTTGTTTTAAGCGTAACCTGAACTAACATTTATTCAAAATCTCCAAAACCTCTAAAACCACAACCTCTTGTGACTTGTCCTTCTCTTGCCATTTTCGAATTCATTCAAAAGTAATATACATTAGATAGAGAGTGTGTGTGTGTGTGTGTGCGTGTGTGGCGTGTTTGCATGGGCCACGCAAGCACATGCATGGGCAAATGCACGCACGCACTCACACACACACACACACACACACACACACACACACACACACACACACACACACACACACACACACACACACACACACACACACACACACACACACACACACACAAATGCACTTCTAAGTGTGTTTCTCAGCTTGTCTTTTCTTCCATAAGCAGTATGTGAAGCACTTCAAAGGAGGATAATATTTTCCGGAAATCGGTTTCAAGAATTTACAATGAAGCGAGCCCACCATTAATTGGAGTGAGATCAAATAGGCCCAAGCCCTGGGATATTACTCTGAGAGATATGCACACATTAAGCCCTGAGAGGAGCGCGGGCTGGAAATGAGCCTTTTTATCGCCTGTGTGTATGAGTCGCTCCGCTGGTGTCTGCCTGGTAAAACAGACGGAAACAGCCTGCTAAGAGGGGCGTCCATCAGAGATACAGTACGGAAACAAGGAGAGGCCAAACCTCTCTGTGAACTGACTTCAAAGCATGTAGCGCACACACACACACACGGTCGCACACATGCAGGCACAAACACACAAACACACACACTTACAGACACACACACACACGCGCGCTACGCACACACACACATGCACACACACACAAACTCACACACACACATACACACACACACAAAGCACACTTAGCACTGATGCAGACGACGTCCATTAAATGCATAAACCGTCATGAATATGTGGTGATATACTGTGTATAGCTTTGTGGTGATATACATGTAGATAATATAGATAGATAAACATGGGTACAATCTTACACTTCTATTCACCTTTCATGCGCAGGTTGGTTTGGCATACATGTCTACATTAGTACCATGTCTACATTAGTGAGTCCTGTTAAATGTTTATAAGAGCTGAAGGCTTCAATTTGAGTCTTCCCTTGATGCATTAACAGCTGCTCTCTTTTTAGGGGCTTGTAATTGCTATGTTTATGTCTGTGTATGTGTGTGTGTGTGTGTGTGTGTGTGTGTGTGTGTGTGTGTGTGTGTGTGTGTGTGTGTGTGTGTGTGTGTGTGTGTGTGTGTGTGTGTGTGTGTGTGTGTGTGTGTGTGTGTGTGTGTGTGTGTGTGTGTGTGGGAGGGGGGCTGTCTCACTTTATCAGTGTGTTCAGAAACCCTGCATCATTTGCATGTAGTTTAATGAAAAGGTTACAGCATGAATTAAATGCAGAAGTTCATATTTACACGTTGATTAGTGGCTAGACCAGATATAGCAATGGATATTAATACGGGGCTCTGCTAAATTGCACCAAGGCTCAGGACGTGATGAAAGGTGTGCTCCCCAACGTTGTTGGTACGAACACATTTCACACAACCCCTTGTTGCTTCTTCATGTTTCAGTGATTCGCTACGAACAGCATTTGCCTTCAGGGAAAGGAAACTCGACACAACCAACTTTGATATTAAGATTACAGTTTTATCTTGAATACATTTCATAAATAAAGCAGTGAAACAAACACACTGCACCTTTTGTTACATCATTTCTGACTTGGATCTTTCTGTAATCTACGGTAGTGTTTTTGTCTGGGTTTGTCTCTGTAATTGTAATATATTTCTAAGTTGAATTGAGCTTACAATATCGAATCAGATCAAAAAGCAGGTTCAGCTGCTTTCATCCATTACATTGAAAAAAACACTAAGGTGTTTGTAATGGACGAACTAGGTTTGGCTTAGATAGACAGGGACAGTTTCATTTAGGATCAGCCTATAGGCTGATCCTAAATGAAACTGTCCATCTAAGCCAAACCTAGTTCGTCCATTACAAACACCTGAGTGTTTGAGGGCCTTGGTTAATTAAGAGGGGCCGCATTTGGCCCACGGGCCGCTAGTTGACTAGGCCTGGTGTATAGTGCAGTCCAGTGGCAGGTCAGGACCTTAGATCATGCGGAAATCATGCACAGTCACTCCGGAGCCCCCTAAGGTGATCACAGCAGTTAGCACGCTGCTGTGATGTCCACCAGGGGAGACAGAGGAGCCCAACACTTCACTTCCCTCTGTGGTTTGACAGCTGATGGCCGATCATGTGACCCCCTCCAGTCCACCTCCAGCCAACCAACACCTCAAACCGTACCCATCCCCATTAACACATGGAGACAGACTTTACAGTTGGTCAGGCGATGTGAGACTCAGCTGATGTTTGACTATCGCCCCCCCCCAGTGTGTTGGGGTCTTCTTGTTTGCAGGGTGGGGAGGTGGAAAGGTCCCAGCTGTATCCTACTGAAATATTTCTAATCTGGCTCCAGAGCCTCATAAACTCCCTCGGCTTGTCTTGTCTCTGCCAAGACTATATTGCTTGCTTGTTTCTACGCACACAGTGTTGTCCGCAAAGAACCAATAACATAGCAGTCAGACGGATGTCACACACACACACACACACACACACACACACACACACACACACACACACACACACACACACACACACACACACACACACACACACACACACACACACACACACACACACACACACACACACACACACATACACAAACACACACACACACACATAAATACACACACACACATACACACATATACAGTTACACACACACATAAATACACACACACACACAAACACATACACAAGCAATTACACACACATGCACACTCATGCACACTCATGCACACACACACACACACACACACACACACACACACACACACACACACACACACACACACACACACACACACACACACACACACACACACACACACACACACACACACACACACACACACACACACACACACACACACACACACACACACACACACACACACACAAACAAACACAGGAATTGATGTGTGCACGAGCTGGCATGTGTCTGTGTGTGTATATAAATGACAAAGTCTTTGATGTCAAAATCCTTTCCCTGGATTCCATAGTGACATAAACAGATTATGTGGATTTAAAAAGAAGGAAAAGGAAAGAATCCTATCGATGCCCCCCCACCCCACAAGTTCACCCACATCATAACTTCATCATGCAAACCATAATAATCGGGTGGTTTTGTCCCAGTGTGACTCACATCATCACAGTACCACTTCCTGTGGTGGATTCGTCAGCATTCAGCCTCTGATGGTGGGTTCCTGGAGTGATCCTCGCTGAAGGCTTCAGCCCGCGGTGTGTCAGGGTGGGGGGGACGGTGGTCAAGGTGCTCCCAGACGTGACACGGCTCATATCACACCCCGTCACTTTCGTTGTACTATTTGCATCTAGCATCTATCATTGTCTTTGTCCATTAACATGGATGTATGTTTGCTTTTTGTATCGGTTCGCTGCAAGGTTCAAATACTGTCTAGGAACGAAACCCAATACCAAGACTTTTGCTACAAATTGTAAATATTAGATCAAAGCAAGACATAGCTGTATACTTGTATGCATAACTGTATACTAGACAGACAGACTCACAGACACACAGGCAGGCAGGCAGACAGACAGTCAGACAGAGAGACACACAGACAGGCAGACAAACAGACACACAGACAGACACACAGACAGTCAGACAGTCAGAAAGACACACAGACAGGCAAGCAGACAGACAGGTTTGTCTACCCGAGGCATTAACCAGGGTAACAGCGAGCTGCTCCTGCAGAATCTCTTTTCCGAGAACGAAGCTATCCAGCAACGTCAGCTTCAATATGTCAAGTGTGTTTGTGTGTGTGTGTGTGTGTTTGTGTGTGTTTGTGTGTGTGTGTGTGTGCACGCGAGCATGCGTGTGTGTGTGTGTGTGTGTGTGTGTGCGTGCATGCGTGTTTGTGTGTGTGTGTGTGTGTGTGCGTGCGTGTGTGTGTGTGTGTGTGTGTGTTTGTGTGTGCGCGTATGTGTACGTGTGTGCACGCGAGCGTGCGTGTGCGTGTGTGCGCGCGCGTGCGTGCGTGTTTGTGTGTGTGTGTATGTGACTCTTTGACATCCCAGTGCTGAGGGAGGAGCCAGCATCCCCTCAGGACCATAGCACTGAGTTCTCTTTAAAACCCCTGACAGCCCACAGCCAACTTCAAACACAGGGAAACAACGACAACAACGCCAGTGAACAAAGACTTTCTAAAGTGTATTGATTCTATATGATTATAATATCAATCATATATTTAAGAACAACCATGGCTGATGTGTATATGTAATGATTTAGTTATTACAGTGAGTTTGACAGTTCAATATTTTCCCCTAAGAAATATACCAAACTATCACTGTATATAATAATTTGTGATTTGGTGAGAGATATATGGCACTACCAACTGACAGTAGAAAGTATCAAGTTAGGAGGCTTGGGCTAAGAAGGTTGAAGTTTAGGAGGCTTAGGCTGAGGTTTAGGAGGCTGAGGGAGGCTGAGGTGGCTGAGGTTTAGGAAGCTGAGGGAGGCTGAGGAGGCTGAGGTTTAGGAGGCTGAGGAGGCTGAGGTTTAGGAGGCTGAGGGAGGCTGAGGAGGCTAAGGTTTTGGAAGCTGAGGAGGCTGAGGTTTAGGAGGCTGAGGGAGGCTGAGGAGGCTGAGGTTTAGGAGGCTGAGGGAGGCTGAGGAGGCTGAGGTTTAGGAGGCTGAGGGAGGCTGAGGAGGCTGAGGTTTTAGGAGGCTGAAGAGGCTGAGGTTTAGGAGGCTGAGGCTGAGGTTTAGGCTGAGGTTTAGGAGGCTGAGGCTTAGGAGGCTGAGGTTTAGTAGGCTGAGGTTTAGGAGGCTGAGGCTTAGGAGGCTGGGGTTTAGTAGGCTGAGGTTTAGGAGGCTGAGGCTTAGGAGGCTGAGGAGGCTGAGGAGGCTGAGGCTGAAGTGGCTGAGGTTTAGTAGGCTGAGGCTTAGTAGGCGGAGGCTAAGGAGATTGAGGTAAGGAGACTGAGGCTGAGGTGGCTGGGATCTGGACCACCAGTCCAGTGAGTCACAGGTTTTCCACCCAGCTCATGAGTGTGTATGTGAAGAGAAGGAGTGATGGTTCAGTGTGTGTGTTCACATGTTGTCAGTACCAGTTAAAGCCTCTCTCTGCCACCCACAAGCCACCATGTCTGGTAGGATCTGGTGATATGGTGCAGCTGAGCCCGCATGCAGGGAGCCAAACCCAGAGCCATCCAGTGTGAACCCTCTCTTCAACGATTATGAATACGTTGTTAACATTCAGTCATAGCGCAGAGGCCATTTATAAGCCTTAAGTCAAATATAAACTGATCATTAAAAAACATTATATATAGGATATAAATTAGCCTACCCGGTGGACTGTACCAACTGGTAGGCTGCTCCATCCATCAAACATCTGGGTGGACCCTCCCACTTTTGATGTCACTGGGTTGATTCTGACATGGCTTACAAGACAAAACATCCCACCTGGTGGTAAAACAGGGCTCCTTTTACATAGCACTTATTAATCATCTTTGTGTAGTAATGTTTTGTCAATGATTAGCTCATCCTTGACTAAAGGCTTATAAATGACCGATGACGTCATTATAAAGCGCTAAAATCCACGTTCTGATGAGCTCAACTCTGACTATTGTATGTATTTTATAAAATGTTCAGTGTTTCTTTAAATGTCAATATTGTATTTTAAGCGATGCACAGGAGTGCACAAGGAAATGCATCGCTTAAAATACAATATTGACATTTGATGATGCGACCTGCTGAATAGATAAGTATTAAGTTATAATTAACAATGACTCACCTTGCACCCTGCTGGAAGCATACACACACACACACACACACACTCCTCCAGGCGTCGTTCATATCACCTCTCCTCCGAAGGGAACTGTTCTTATTGCACCTAGCAGAGATGTGTCACATATGCGCCTGTGTAGAAATACATGGTACACTTTGGAAAGTACGGAGACTAGGAGCTGGTCCCTTGTTTAGCCATGTCCTTGTCTCTCTTGTAGATAGGGCAGTAAAGGATACTCTCTGAAGCCTACATTCCTCAGTCCCTCCAGACAGATTGGCCAACTCACCTGTTTCACCTCATCTGTCTTTATCTATCTTTCTCTTTATCATCCCTCTCCCACCCCTCTCTCTCTCTCTCTCTATCTGGCCATCTCTGTTTCTGCCTGTTATCTATCTGAAAGTCTCTGTCTTTCATCGTCTTTCTTTATCTCTACCTGAGTCTTTATTTCTCTTCTATTCAGTGTCTCTCGATGTCACCATGTTCCTGTCTGTCTGTCTGTCTGTCTGTCTGTCTGTCTGTCTGTCTGTCTGTCTGTCTGTCTGTCTGTCTGTCTGTCTGTCTGTCTGTCTGTCTGTCTGTCTGTCTGTCTGTCTGTCTGTCTGTCTGCTGTCTCCCTCCCTCCCTCCCCTCCCTCCTCCCTCCCTCCCTCCCTCCCTCCTCTCCCTCTCTCTCTCTCTCTCTCTCTCTCTCTCTCTCTCTCTCTCTCTCTCTCTCTCTCTCTCTCTCTCTCTCTCTCTCTCTCTCTCTCTCTCTCTCTCTCCCTCTATCTCTGTGTCTCCCATGGTCTCTGTCTGATGAGTTTTAATGGCCATGTGATATCGTGATGATGGCGATAGTGTTCTGAATAAATCACTCGGTAATTTGAGCGAGGAGGGGGAGAAGGACATGGGAAACAGGGAGGAAGGAGGGGAGGGGGGGAGGGGGGCAGGGGAGGGGGAGCTGGCTAATACTCAGAAAGGCGAGACGAGCGAAGCCTGTTGCTCTTTGCTCTTAATGTTGGAGACGAATTAGGAATGAGGGTGAGGAAAAGGAAAAGCACATTGCTGTCTTGCCGTGTTCTTTAAAACAAGCTCAGCAACACCATTGGAGCTCCAACTGCTCTGAGGGTCGTCATAGAAGATTGATGGGAAGGTTTATCGGAATGTCATGGACAGCTGATAAACGTCTTCATGTATGAGGAAGGGACTGAGAGAAAGCATCGACGAAAACCAAGTATGAAAGTCAACATGTGCTTCTGTGGCACCTCAATTGTCTGGTGGTTCCTTAAATAGACCGCTCTGGCGTCTCTAATCATAGAGGAGATGTTCTGTTTTATTTCTATGCGCAAATTAACTCCCACGTTGAAGAGGTCCTTGTCCTCTTGTTTTGAATCCTAACCAATCACCGATGTTTGCTCTCCAGATCCGTGGCTTTGGATTTCCTGCGCTTGTCATCCAGTGGACAGGAGCAGTACCCCTTTTCTTTCAGATATGAGTTAGAAATGTACGCATTATGCAAAAATATGTTAATTGTTTGTCCGGCCGTCCCTCCAGAGCAGCGGGCCGCTGGGTCAGGCAGTGGGCTGGTTCTTCATCTGCATATTCAATGCTGTTCTCCTTGAATATTCACACCTCCTGGCTCCTGCCCTTCACACCAATAAGGGGAAAGGTGGGGGGAAAGTTTCAAAGCAATTTCCATTTGCTTTTCAGAAAAATATTCAAATGGTTAAAAAAAAGGTTACTCTGACTAGGAGAGCCGGTAAGAGCCATCTTGAAATGCATGGAAGGGATCCGATCCAAAATGGGGTCAACAGCAATCAGATCCAAAATGGGCTCCATAGCATCATGGTCAATGTGGGGGGGGGGGGGTGGGGTGGGGGGGGGGTCATGGCTGCATGGCGTTTAACCTCTATTAGGAGTCCCATGTAGCGCGGACCCCCAACACAATGTGGTCAGCTGTCCAGCGGAGAGGCCTGGCAGCCATCACTCCGCAGGGTCTGGCCTCACAGCGGATTACCCGTTGCCCTAGTTACGCCTGTGACCGGGGCACACACAGATCTGTCACCAATGAGGCTGGCTCCCCAAAGCTCCAGGGGAAAGAAAGAGGGGGATCACAGTGTGTGGGTGTGTGTGTGCGTGCGTGTGTGTGTGTTTTTGTTCCATCAAATCTCTGCTGACACACGCACAAAACGGCATGTTTTCAGAGAGCGGGTGTTTGATGATGAATGTGGTGTTGATATTCATGTGTGTCTCTGAGTGAACATTATGCTTTTATATAGAGCATTGACAAATGTTTGCTTCATTATGATTCTGTGTGTTTGTGTGTGTGTGTGGTGTTGCATTTGTGTGTGTGTGTGTGTGTGTGTGTGTGTGTGTGTGTGTGTGTCAGTGCATGTGTGTGTGTGTGTGTGTGTGTGTAAGTGCATGGGTGTGTGTGTGCGTGTGTGTATGTGTGTGTGTGTGTGTGTGTGTGTGTGTGTGTGTGTGTGTGTGTGTGTGTGTGTGTGTGTGTGTGTGTGTGTGTGTGTGTGTGTGTGTGTGTGTGTGTGTGTGTGCGTGCGTGCGTGTCTGAGTGTGTACTTGCATGAGCGTCTGTGTGTGTGCATGAGTGTTTGACACAAAGCAAATCTCACAGTTATGGACTGACCTAATTTGAACCTCCTTCTTTCCAAACAGCTAGGTCCCGGCTTATTTCATCATGCGCAGCTAAGTCAGGCTCAGGAGACACAAGCAGGCGTCGCTCCCAGACACTGTTTTCTAAATAATTCAACAATGTTCTCTCTCTTCAATATTCCATGTGCCAACTTAAATGGAGGTCCGCAAAACACCAGAAGAGACACAAAGTAGGCCACACTTAAAACACACACACACACACACACAGACACACGCATGAGCACACACGCATGCCCGTGCACACTCACAAACACATGCAAGCGCATACACAAACAGACACACACATGTATGCACGCACACTCACACACACGCATGCGCACAAACAAACATGCATGCGCGCACACCAACATGCATGCACACACACAGAAACACACACAAACATACTCATGCGCATACACAAACACGCACAAACACCTACACACACACAAGCACACTTGGCACACACAAACACACGCTAAGCACACACAAACACACACACACACATACGTACACAAACACGCACACACAAAAGCACACATGCACAAATACACACACACAAACAAGGTAATCCTGCCTCATATTTGTTTCATTTCATAATTTCATTGGAGTAGTGCGATGGCAGATTCAGATCAAGAGATTAATAAACGCAGCATTCAGCACTATGCAGTATTGAGGATCATTTACATGAGGGGCTTTGCATTTAGATTGACGCCAATTCAGTTGTTGTTGTCGTGAAAAGAGTGAGAGATGCGCTAGACTAGTGAACATATGGCATGTGAGGTCTGAAATGACAAAACACAGCTGAGAGATTATAAATCAGCCCTTATTTCAGAGCACATCACACACACACACACACACACACACACACACACACACACACACACACACACACACACACACACACACACACACACACACACACACACACACACACACACAATAACAACTGAGGGACATAAATATAGAGATGCATGCTATGAATAGATAAACATTTAATTGATTGCCGTCCAATGCTGTTGTTTTGACTTATGAAACTGGGATAATTGAGGCAACCAATTTAGCCTAATTCCACCATTTCCCTGTTTCTAATTCCAGATGCTAAGTAAAAGCTTTTGAGGTAAGCTTCTCCTGGGGTTGACTAAATTATTTATTTTTCAAGGTTTCTCCTGATTTCTTATGCTGCTAAATTAGGTAAATTATAATGTTTACTGTTTCATTTTCTTCTTGATGAATACAGCAAATATTATAAACCACGAGAAAGACAAAATCACAAGCACTTACTAGACATGTCACCACATGTGCATTTTCTGAATAATATATGTGCGGTTGCTCCAACTCGTCATGTACACAATATTCCATGAGCATGCTGACATGCTAATGCTAGCGTTGCGAGTTTTAAGTCTTTGGATCGAAAGTTATGGCGCCCCCTGTCGCCGAAGAAGTCGTGCTGCTGACATGCTGACTTGCGGTTTCTATACATGCACCAACTTTGACAAGTCACAACCCTGAGTTTTTGAATGGTTGAAGTCAGCGTTTCTTCTCTGTATACTGGAGGTAAATGTAAAAGTCATCATTAATCATATATCATATATCCTCCAAGGTTAACAGTTGCAAAATACACCACCCATACTCATTTTTTTAAAATGATGCGTTGCCCTTTAATGGTTGGTAGGGTACAGCATATGCGAGACCTTTCGGACAAAATAGATTTACTTCAAATTGATTAATCTGCTAGATTTTCTTCATACAGAATTCCTCTTCGCTCTGACTATAATATCAAGTACCTTCTTTATAGCCATCTGAAGCCTCTGAGCTAACGCATTGTGAAGAGACGTCATAAGACAGTTAATAGTCTGAAAAATGGTAAAAGACACATGGTCAATAAGTTGGTAAGTTGGAATTGGCACGACGTTGGTATAGCTTTCTTTTGTGCTTGGTTTTACTTGCATGTTGTTGTGTTTTGGAATGCATTGTTTGCCTTTAGTTTTAAAGGGGTGATGCTTTTCGACTTTTCCTTTTCCTTGAGACTGTTATATGCCGTATGTACACATGTTATACACCTGCTAAGCTAGCAAAATCTAAATCCGAGCCAGGGGGAGCATTCAGCCGCCGAGAAAACGCCCCTCATTAAGTGCTTGAAACAACTTGTTTGCGCTCAAACTTTACTTCTGTGATAATGGGACGTCAGACTCTGCAGTGGGCAGTGCTGAAGTGCAGGAGTGCAGAAAATGATTGTGAAAAAAACGTATAACCAGTTTATTTAATATGAGCCATAAGCTCATCACGCTGAACATTTTGATGCATGCTATGTGTATGTAGTGTGAATATTGAGGGATGGAATCCACAATTGCCTTGGTTTTAATGTTTTGATCGGGAAAGACGCGCACACACACACGATGAGAGTTCAACTTTAATTAAGCAATATCACACGAGAGGGAGTGCTGTTGTACTGTATATCAGCACGGCTGTGATTCGGTCGTAGGCACGAGGCCGCAGGCCGAGTGCCGCAGATAATCACAGCCGTGCTGATATACAGTACAACAGCACGACCTCGAGTGTGATATTGCTTTTATACAACAGTGCTACGAGCACATTTTATTAGTTAACAGCAATAAGAAACAAGAGATTATGATTTGTTTGTTTAGTAATCATTTATTCGGCTCCGCCAACAAAAATAGTTCCGCAACTGAAGGGAGACTAGGCTGTTGCCAGGCAACAGTTATTAGACGGTTATTAGAACGCCCGTACAGCGGAGTGATTATGTCTGTGAAAAGTCCCAGTGCTGTTATACTGTATATCAGCACTATGGAATGTCTCGTTGTCCAATCAAATTGCTCGGTTGGGACCGGTCGGAACTAACTGTTGTATAATCTTAAATATCTTAAAAACAATATGTACTATCGCTGAGTTATTCCATAGGACACTATTCCACTATAGTACCTATCATATAAAAAAATTTTGGACTCTATGTTAATGTTTTTATCGAAAAAGTGGAGGAGACGGACTAATAAGAGGAAGTAGGCCTATGCAGAGAACAGTGCTAGCCTGCTTGCAGCAGTGCAAGCAATAGATGCATGATTACAATAGGGCAGCTTGCTTTGCAACCACACTAATACAATAATAATGAATAATGAATAACATGTCCCCGTCTCCTGGACTGCACCCACTTATTTATTTGGTTTTGGTTTCCCGTTGGTTTCCCTCATTCCCATTATCCCAGTATTCATGTTGGGAATCGGTTTGGTCCACACACCAAACAGATGGCTGTGTGTCTGTGTGTGTGTGTGTGTGTGTGCGTGCGTGCGTGCATGCGTGCGTGCGTGCGTGCGTGCGTGCGTGCGTGCGTGCGTGCGTGCGTGCGCGTGCGTGCGTGCGTGCGTGCGTGCGTGCGTGCGTGCGTGCGTGCGTGCGTGCGTGCGTGCGTGCGTGTGCTTGTATGTGAGTGTGTGCATTAGCTGTGAAGTCTCAGGATCCTTCCGGTTCGTAAATTAAATCAGTTTTGCTCAAAATCCCATAAAGCATTTATCAACAATCCTAACTTATTATTATTTGGCCAGGCGATAATGTGTGCAGCTTCAATAGAGGCAGGCTTCCTTCCTCATCGCCGTTACCAAGAATAAAAACCAGAGCGGAGCGCCCACTAAGGGGACAACGGAGAGAGAGACGTGGCCGTAGTGGATCCCACCCGGTGGGCGCCTGCGGACCCCGTCCAGCAGCAGGGGGCCTGTCTGGCTCCTCCTCTGTGGAGACGCCGCAGAGCCCACACAAAATGGCTGCTCACTTACGGTCGTCAGATGTGATTTTCCGCTCCGCAAGTCAACACCCTCTATCTGGTTGTCTCCCTCTCCCTTCTTCACTCCCACCATGGCCGTCCTACCACTGACGTCTTCTCGTTCACTTTTTCTTCTAATTAGAACTCACAACTCATTTCAACAGTTTGTTTTCTGCCTGCTCTATTTTTCCTCCTTGATTCCTTCTCAGATAATCAAAATTCCTCGTCCTCCTTTGTCCCTCTCCCAGTGATTTCAAGTCCAATCTCCACTGTTTCTCCTCAAATTGTTTCCTGTGATTCGATGTCTTCTCCTGCTCTCTCTCCTCTCATTCTTCTCCTCTCCTCTCCCTCTCTCCCCCCCCCAGCCCTCCTGCCTCCCTGTCCTTTCGTCTCTTCCTATATCTTCTCCTCTTTTCACCTCCTCTCCTCCATGCTCTCTTCTCTTCCTCTCCTCCTTTGTTCGCTGCTCTCCTCTTCTATATTCCCCTTCGTCATCTCCCCTCCCGCCCCCTCGCCTCCTGATCTGTGTACACACCCACCCAGACAAGCTAAAGGCTGAGGGCTCCTCTCCACGTCCAAATGTAGAACATCTAATAGCCCAGCATTAGAGACGCGCAACAGGGGCTACATCACAAAGCAGGCGTTGGCATGATAATTAGAAAGGCAGCGATCAGGGATTGAGGGCTCAGGCTTCTCCTCCTCATATCTAGATGGCTAATTGCAACCCCACTCTGGGTGCTATGGGGTGTCTGTGATGAATGGTCTAATAACCTCTGTGAGCTCAAGGTCTATTCCCAGCCATGAAGGAGGAAGATGACAACTTCTAGGCTAAGCGGGATGATTAAGCTGGCATCATGTCAAAGGCTTATGTGCGTAGTTACTTAGCGGTATGTAGCATGATTTTGCTAGTTGCTAGCTATTTGGTAGTTTATCTATGGTCGTTTTTCTTCATATGGCCTCTTAATGTCCATTACATCTACATTCATTTGTCTCTCTGCTAATATCATTCATTTTATTTTCTTCCCTTTTCCAGGTAGTTTCATCTATCCTCCTACTTCCTACTCTAGGCCTGGAAGTGTTTTCATCCTCTTTGCTTCAACTCTTTAACTTTCTGTTTCAGCTCTGGCACTCAGACGCTCTGTGTCTCTGCCTCGGAGGAGGGGGCACTGATTCAGCCTTTCAGCAGACACTGTAGGTTGACGTCCCTCAGCCCTGCCTGAAGGCCGCTCACGCTGCCGTGTCTGTACCATACTGACACTAAGGCCTAATCCGTCGTCAAAACACTCACACAATGCTACTGGGTTGAGGCGCTGTGATAAAATGGCAGCCAACAATGTAGCATTGTAGGATTGCCATTCGGAGCTTTCCACTGCTCGCTGACGCAATGAACTTCATTAGCTCATCAGAGATGACGAACGCCAAATTCCCATTTCTGGCAAGTTTTCTGCATAATCTCCAATGCCCGTCTAATTATGAATTAATTGCGGTGATGTAGTAACATGGAATTACCAGAGGAGTGCGTATTAACAGCCTTTAACCGCTATATTTTCTAGGAAGAGAAACCACCTGAGTTATACTCTATGCAGGACAGTCCTGCGGTAAAACAACCATGGTGTACGGTGTTTCGTAGGACCAGAAAAAGGCAGACAGAGCAACAGATCCCAGCTTTGTTTTATTTTTGAATTCCAAAAACCTTGTGTGGGAACAGGAATGCACACTGATAGATAACACTACTCTCTACATATCAACTCGCCTAACAACATTACGATATCTCAGAAAAGCGTCTGTGACAACCCATTCAAAATATGACAACTCAAAACCAAAAACTTGAAATCAAAAGAAACAACAAAGCAGAGCCAGCGGCTTGCCCTGGCAGGTGGGGGCCGTTTGAACAGAACTGAAGGAGCTTTAGGGGCCTGGTTACGGAGGGTGAGGGCCCCTCTTTCCCCTGCATGATGGCGGGTCCTCACTGTCTGTCACGCCCCAGATTTAGCAACTCACGTCAAAAGCTAAAAGCAGTCGCTCTTGAAAAAGAACAAGCTAGCCTGTCATGAAACACCAACGGGTGAGGATCTGGAGCTCTGATTATGTACAACAGGTGGAGGGCTTTTTTGGAGATCAGATGCTTTAGTATGGAACTTGGGGAAATCTGGACTAGCTTGAGCATTAAACGTATGGCCCGCTGAGCTCAGACGAGCCCGCGGGACAGGGAGGTTGACGTCTGACGTTGGGTTTGACGATAACGTTTGATCAGGTTTTTTAACAAGAATGTAAAGATGGCCAACACTAACACAAGACTGCACAGGTAAGTATCTTAGCTGAAGGGCGAAAACAGATTGGACGGTGTCTTTTTTAGCAATATGTCTTCTGATATTGTACAGCTGGGAACTAGATTTAATCTAAATATAAATAAACATATGAATTGTACACCAAAAAACACTTCAAACGACTCACTCTGCAGAATCCTACCTCTAAGAGACCAACTGAAATCCAGCACTATTCATGCTTCTTTAGCGGACCGCTGACTTAAGATATAAAACATCCACACATTACAGGAAACAAATATTATAGACATTAAATAAACTCATAGTTGGACAACAGGGATCAAAAACCATGGAGAATATTTTGGTTCAGTGTGTGTGTGTGTGTGTGTGTGTGTGTGTGTGTGTGTGTGTGTGTGTGTGTGTGTGTGTGTTGTGTGTGTGTGTGTGTGTGTGTGTGTGTGGTGTGATGTGTGTGTGTGTGTCAGCAGGCAATGGTATTCTTGATGGGAAGATGTGATCCCCCTCACGTGTTTGTGTGTCTGTGTGTTTAAATGTGCATGCATTTGTACTATATAAAGTTGTATTTGCGCGTCAATGTTCTATATGAACGCGTCTCTTTTGTTAAACTAAGTGTGTTTTATTCATCTCGGTAATGCAGGCTGCTAATTACTAATTTACATTTTTTTTCAATTTTATATATTTATATTGTGTGATCTATCAATTAACAACCTTCCATAACCGTTAATTACATAGTTATTTGATCACTTCAGTCATTAAATGTTATACAGTATTTTACAATTGCAGGTGTTTTTTGCAGCCTGAGTAGACTTATGTTCTTATTCAGTATTGACATTGATTACGTGCATCATTTTTTAATATGAATTCACCCAGTTTAACTCATCAAGGAGAACTATTGATTCAATATTAATATCATTCAGTAAGTACACGGGTAAATGCTTGTTTAACAACACAATGTCATTGATTCTATATTTCAAGTAACCCAAATAAAATGGGTGATTAATCAATAATTAGCAGCCCATCAAAAAAACAATCAAAAACAAATGAAAACACTACCTCCATGTATTTTGAACGCTAACTCTGCTGGTTCTCCTCTAAAAGGGTTCCCCTTTCCCCCCGTTTAGCCGCTCTAGTTCGCGTTGGGGGGCTTGGGGTCGTGGTGCTCCGCCCCGGCCACCGCGCCCGCACCGCCCCCTCCGGGCATCCAGGGGGAGATGGAGCGCGAGGTGGTCTGCTTGGCCATGCTGTAATGGCTGATCACCGTGTAGAAGCGCCCCCTGGAGTTGGCGTCCTGGGCGGCGTAGTAGGCCTCCAGCGAGGCTGGGATGCAGCGCTTGTGCTGCAGGGGGAAACAACAACAAGATCAGCCAATAAGAACGCAGAAGGACGAGGTTGAAGCGGCTCAGGGTCCTGATTGTTGCTTGTCTAGAGGAGCAGCAGCTGTTGACTTGTCTTCACGAGGTGAGTCCCTGAGCTCTGGTGGGATTGTACCAACGATGTACCAACAATTTATTAGAGATCACCGAGCTGAATGGACCATTTCCCTTCGCGGAATAAGCGGCATTCATTTTAATCACACCAAGGTCGGGTTTTTTTAAGCTGACATATTATACCACCTGGTGTGAGTGTGACTGATCTATCCAGCACAAATCTAGGTGGACCAGCCCGCTTGTGATGTCAGAATAGGCAGATTTTCAAATTGGCTTGTAACAGTAAATCCCACTCACACCCGGTGGTATAATGTGTCATCAGTTTAACCAATCACAATTGGTTTTATATGTCATAGTCACCATGGTCAATGTACATAATAATAACCTACTTACGTTTCTCTCCTCTTATTGCATCCATAGTCGTAAACTACCATCATAGACCTATAATAATCACATTACATTACATTACATATTACATGTATTGATCATTAATCTCAATAGTGGTCGACGCTACAAACCAATGTTTACTTGCACTGCGGGACATTACTAAAGGTTTTCTTTGATCAGCAGTTGTGTCACCACTTTCAACACTAAAGTCTCCATAACATGGACGTATTAAAGAAAGCGCACCCACTTATCATAATCCCCTCATCCGCAAACCGCCATTCGCTACACTATTTTACTTGGATCAAAAAGTAAAACTCCATTTTAAGTGAGCCCGTTAAACACAGAGTTGGTTGGAGGCGGGGTGAGCTCCTCTTCACTGGGCTGAAGATTCAGCGCTGAATCCATCCAACGGCAATATAATTGAAAAAGGACTGGTGTTTGCGTTGCACCTGAGGTATAAAGTTTTGATGTGTTTATTTCCTAGGAGTCTGATTTGAAGGACCTTTAGGGGTCGCACACTAACAGAGGGTTAGTGTTCGACCTATCAGACTTATGTAACATGGCCCTGCTTTCATGTTTAACTCTAAGGTCCATAAAACATAAGATATAGGCTTCAATCAGCCTTATGTAACATAGGCCTACTTTAATCTTTAACTCTAAGGTTCATTACACATGAGATATAGGCTTTTATCAGCCTTATGTAACACAGGCCTACTTTAATGTTTAACTTTAAGGTTACATGTCTCCAGATTTATTTCAGTTGAATTACGACTGGTCGTCAGAAGAAGACGAAGGGACGGAAAGAAGCCTGGATACTTAAGCGCAAACCTCCAAACACTTCATTCCCAGTCCAGTTGCGGATCTATTTTTGTCGGCGGAGCCAGATAAATCATTAAATAAACAAACAAATCATAATCTGTTGTTTCTAATTATGCTTGTAAAACTGTTGTATAAAAGCAATATTATACTCAAGGTCGTGCTGTTTGACTGAATATCAGCAGGGCTGTGATTATCTTTGGTACTGGGTCTACGGCCTCATAGCTACGACTGAATCACAGCCGTGATGATATTCAGTACAGCAGCACTCCCTCTCGTGTGATATTGCTTGAATACAACACAATATCTAGTTCAGACAGTGTGGGTCTCTGCGTAGAAGCAGAACTCGGTTCTGTCTGATTACCCGCAGTAGTCACATTTGATCACGACAAAACCCCCCGTCGATTAGGGGAAGGTAGAGGAGTCTTAGCGTCAACAAATGCAGCACGATTCGGTTGAACAGAGCATTGGAAACGCACTACAGAGAGAATTGTTTTCACCAGTAGTGGGTGAGTAAGTGCGAAATCCCTGCCTGTTCGTTATCTTGGTGCACGGTAAACCTTTCTTTGTGGGAAACCCTCTAAACAATGTGCATACACACACATGTGTTCCTTTGTGCGCCACAGGAATAACACTTTGATGGGGACTGGTGAGGGAAGAGGAGCCAATCTGTTAAAAGACTGGATATATACCCAGGCAGTGTTGCTAATATCGGCTATTCTGTGTGTGTGTGTGTGTGTGTGTGTGTGTGTGTGTGTGTGTGTGTGTGTGTGTGTGTGTGTGTGTGTGTGTGTGTGTGGGTGTGGGTGTGTGGGTGTGGGCGTGGGTGTGGATGTATGTGTGTGTGTGCTGCGTATGTGCTGGTCGTGTTGTGCTGTGCTGGTATGTGCATGTGTGGTGGTGTGTGTAGTGTGTGTTGTGTGTGTGTGTGTGTGTGTGTGTGTGTGTGTGTGTGTGTGTGTGTGTGTGTGTGTGTGTGTGTGTGAGAGAGAGAGAGACTGTGTGTGTGTTCTATGTCCCTAGAGTGGTTCTGCAGATCTAAAAGTGGATTCATTCCATCCTAAAAGTCAAAGGGGCTCAAAGACCCTCAAGGTGACCTCTCTGCAGCCCCCCCACCCCTACTACTGAGGACAAAGACATCTAGAGGAGAAACGGGGGGGGGGGGGACGAGGAGGGAGACCAGGAAAGAGGAGACGGAAGGAGGGGAGAGGAGAAGCTGGGGGAGGGCTTGAAGAGAGCAGATGAGAGGTTGAAGCGACGGGGGAGACGTTCAGAGGAGGAGAGGAGAGGAAAGGGCTTCAATATCCACAGACTCTGCTGCTCAGCCACACTGGCCCTCAGCCGACCCTCAGCCCGGCCAGAAGGTGTCCTCCGCCTGCATGGCCCTGTCCTCCAGGCAGTAGCGTCTGAACAAGGAGAGGGGGGTCGTCGCTCCTACCTTGTAGATGAATCCATCAGGGCAGGCGTGGTCGTAGGTGAAGGCCTTGTACACCACCAGGAACACGATGCAGGCCAGGAAGGCCAGGGCTAGGATGATCAGAACGGTGACCTGGAGGCAAACACACACACACACACACTGCTTAGCTTCCCTAGGTGGTGTGTGTGTGTGTATGTGTGTGTGTGTGTGTGTGTGTGTGTGTGTGTGTGTGTGTGTGTGTGTGTGTGTGTGTGTGTGTGTGTGTGTGTGTGTGTGTGTGTGTGTGTGTGTGTGTGTGTGTCTGTAAATGTACCGGTGTGTGTGTCTGTCTCTGTAGATGTACGGGTATGTGTGTGTTTGTCTGTGTGTCTTTCGATGTGTGTGTGTGTCGGTTTGTGTATGTGTGTGTGTCTGTAGATTTACTATTGTGCGTATGTGTGTGTCAGTCGATGTACAGGTGTGTCTGTATGTGTATGTGCATGTCACCTAGCGTATCGTGCAGCACAGCGTGAACAGTGCACACACGGTCCTTAGCCCAGATAACAAACGCTGCAGCGAGCGGCCGTGGGCCCCTTCAGGCGAAGCAGCTCCCTGGGTGCACATGAGTAATGACTGGAGGTCCTGAGACCGCTTTGAGGCCACCCTGTCCCTCGCTGAAGGAGAGGTAGGAGGCAGAAAATTGCGAAACAACCGAGCGTGAAGATTGATTGATTTCCTCATCTTGTCGTGTTCTCCTCTAGCTGACGTTTGTTTGTGCTAAGCTACGCTGCGTTTGCTGTTATTTGGGGCTGCCTGTGAGGCTGGGTCCTTTCTTTGCTATGTTATACCATGTTGCTATGCTAATGCGACGCTAACATTGTGCTATTATTTGATATGCTTTGCCAATTATGTTCTGTCCATGGACGTCAACCAACCGCACAACACATTTGCATATTAGTTACTATTCTTTGATCAATTCCCCCCTTCGGTTATGCTACAGCAGATACACCATGTTTACCTCTAGACGGCTGGTGCTCTGTTTCATCAGCATCTTGTAGACATAATGTGGTACTGCTCCTTGCTGCAGAGCTACTGTTTATCCTGGTCGCTGTCTTCATTAAAACACCCCTAATGCATATGATGCCCCCTCCTCTACCAGTGAAACAGTCCTCTGTCCATCATAACTCCCTCCTCTACCAGGGACACAGTCCTCTGTCCATCATAACTCCCTCCTCTACCAGTGACACAGCCCTCTGTCACATGATAGGGTTGTAAACATATGGTGATTATATACACTCCACATAAGGAGGTGGTAGAAGTGAATAACCCAGAGGCGCTCAACATACAGGCAGCCCTTATGAGAGGACAATGAGATCCTGTGATATCTTTACATACACTCTGTAAGGGCAGTTTCTGGGCTTGCTGGAAATCTTGGGGGTATTGTGGACAAACCAAGAATCCCTTGTCTGCTAACACATGAATTAATAAAAGTGTTTCTAACCCTAAAACGATAAGCTCCAGGGGAAAACTCTCGACCCTGCGTCTAATCACAGACTAATTAGCAGAAAGGACATTGGCAAGAGATATACAAGAGATTGTATATCGGCTGCTATTCTTTCAGTGATCCTGGGGGGAATCACACTGCCCACAAGGAGGGTCACCATTTAGAAACATTTATTGCTTTCAATCATATCATTGCACATATTGTTTCTATTTAACATCTTACTACTATAATAGCAGGCCTGTCGCACCAGTTAGTCAAGTTACTCATGTGCGCATGCGCAAACACATGCACGAAAACATGTCAATAGAGTCCACCAAGACTACACTTTTTTGCTCAAATGTAATATTACTCTCCTCCTTGAGCCTCCCAAGATGTCGGGATATTGATATCCCCCCTCAAACCTGTGGCCTGTTTTAGCTGTTTGATTGTTCTTATGTTTTGGTTGTATGCTATGTGTGACTGTAGGCTACTGCTGCCTGTCTTGGCCAGGACACTGGAAGAGATGTTTAATCTCAATGATGTTTATTATTTTCAACTAACTAACAAGGCAACTACTAATAGTAGTTGTAGTAGTAGTTATAATGTATATAGTGTATATACTATATATACATATATATATATATAAATAACTACTAATAGTAGTTGTAGTAGTAGTTATAATGTATATAGTGTATATACTATATACATATATATATACATATATATATATATATATATATATATATATAGTATAATATATATAATAGTATATACTATATACATATATATATACATATATATATATATATATATAAATAACTACTAATAGTAGTTGCCTTGCATTATAAAATGTCAATGCACTTTTCAGCCATGAATAACAGTAAAAGCTTTTTAATAATTGATTTGCATGCATAGTTTACAACACAATCCATTGAACAATTACCCCTGTTACCATCAATTAACAAATTGTATAATGTAATCAAATGCTCACACACTAGCTGCTTTCAAACACACATGTAAATCCTGATATTCTCCTGATGGGCCGTATGTGTGAACAACATATCCTTACATTTATACCCTGAAAATCTCCTGAATAATACTACCCCTGAGGTAGTATGTTATGTTCTCCGTAGGAAATGTAAATTACCTTATATGTGAATGAAAAGTAGAAGGTCTGTATTTCTCACACCACTTCAGTGGGCGTGTTGATGACCTTTCTGCATGTCATTGAGTGGCCCCCTGAATGATAATCAGCCTGTTGCCTTTTGTTCGCTGAATGGTTAAATAATATTTAAATGTTGGCACTGCTTTTAAGAGTCATTTGTGGTGAAGGGATGTTATACTTTGTAAAATTATACGCAAAATTTTATTATATTATACGCTCAGAAATTTGTTACATTAACGACTGGGGTTTCAACATTATTGCTATGGGTTTAAATACAACTAGAGGGTGAGCAAGCGCTACGCACGTGCGAAAACTCTAGTCTATTTAAAGTGTACACATATACATTATTCATATTGTACAGGTGTGTCTGTACAGTCTATACATAGTTTTAAATGTATATAGTTTATATTATACATAGTGTATACATCATTTATATTGTAATGTACATGATGTATACATAGTTTATAAAGTATATAGTGTATATAGTTTATATTGTACAGTCTAAATAGTTGATATTGTACATAATCAATATAGGTTAATTGTACATCCTCAATATAGTTTATATTGTACATAGTGTATAAAGTTTATAATGTAATGTGCGTATAGTTTGAATTGTACATATTGTCTATAGGTCACATTGTACATTGTGTGTGATAGTTTCTAATGTAAATGTGTATATTGTTCACATTGTACATAGTGTACATCGTTTTCTGGTGGTTGGAGTTTTAACATTCTTCTTTTTGTAGTTGTTTGTACTTTCATAACGATGAAAAGTACATTTTAACATATTGTGTTATTTTCTCATCAATACTGTGTGTTCAGTGGTCTCTCACAAGCCCCGCCCACACATAGGACACCCTTACATGAAGGGTCACCCAGAGAGAGAAAGGGAGAGAGAGAGAGTGTCATTGGGGATGGGTTGGTGTGCATAGCATAAAGAAGGTCCTTTAGATTCATCTTTTGGCTGACCGTGTTTTGCACGGTTTTAGGTTTGGTTTTGGATCTTAAGATCAATAAAATCTTTAAATCATATGACCCAATGACCTTCCAGTGTATGACCTCATAATGTTTAAGCACGTGTTTGTGAGGAGCCTTTAAGAGCTAAGCCGCCCATTCATTAAACCGTTGAACCCAAACAACAGCAGCCACAACAACAACAATAGCAGCAACAACAACAACAACACCAGGCCAGCTGAGGGGCTTACAGGGTTTAAAGAGGTGCCATACATCAATGATGCACAGTGGGATTAAGCATCGCCCTGCTCTAAACCCATTCTGCTCACATATGAGAAGCTACCAGCATTCATTTGAAAGACAATTAGAGGACTATTTTCTATTCAGTCAAAACAATATTTGGATTTGATATCATTAGTCAAAGCATAGATTATAGGCTAAGGTACGGTAAAAGCCGGTACGTAAAACGAGTAAACCATAACGAGTTGTGGTACATTGCTTTGTGTTCCTCTAAGCTTTCCTACCCGGGAACAGAGCACTCATCACTGGACCCTGAGCATCCTGTCAATCACTCACAGCTCAACATACGCTCTGAGTCGTGGTGCTGGAGGCCAGAAGTAAAACAGAAAACGGAGACTCGAGATGTGAGCCTCACCAGCGACCAGATATCTCTAGCAGGGATGTGGAATGAGAGTGAAGGAGGTCAGGTTTTACTGGTAACCAACAGTGAGCTGGCAGATGGATTCTGATCCTGCTGTTTTTATCCCGCTCCAGCCCCGCCGACAGCTCACCGATGAATCACTCTCATTCCCCCGGGCTGCTCTTAAAATGCTCTGTAAATATTGTTCAAACACCTGTTTTATATTTCAGAAGCACAGATCACAGCTAGAACTTTCCCGGATATTTCTACTGTTCAAGTCACCCGCTGATACCTAGTTTGGGCTTAAATACTAGAAAGATAGATAATGAAAAATATATTAGAATGATAAAAATAATTTAATTATTTAGGTTAATAAGGTTGTAAAGTGACATGAGAATGTAAGAAATCCCAGACAGTCAACACCTGATGGCTCTGGGATATAAACATTCAGTTGGCAGCCAGATGGCAGATCGGTATAGCCTGCCAGAAGACAGCAGAGTAATATATACGTACTCTGTATATATTTATATATATACTGTTTATGTATGTGCTGCTGGGTAGGAGTCCAGTAGCACAGGGAGCTCTCTGCCATTTGGTTCTGCAGTCCTGACAGCCTGATGACTTGAGAAAGTCCTAGAATCCTTAGAAAGTCAGACCTTATGGTCCTTGGCTGTGCAGCTCTTGTACCGACCTGGTCAGATTGAACTCCCTAGTGCAATGTTAAAGTTTGTGAGGATAACTCGATCCACACCAAACTTCTTCATTCTCCTCAGGAGGAGACGTTCCCGGGCTGATTGGACTACCTCGTCTGTATGAGCAGACCAGGTGAGGTCAGCCTTGATCCCCCAGGAAGATGAAGCCTCTGAACTCTTTGACCACGGGTCAGCTGAGGTGTATGGTGTCACGCTCACCCTCTTCTGGTGGATTTGCTCCTGATTGGTCAGTTTCCACAAGTTTGGTTAATGTTTTTATTGAGCCACCATATCCTTATGTAACAGAGGAAGTTGCTGCTGAAGGCTAGATATTTTTTGATTGTTTTTGTAGTTTGACAGGTTTCACATCCATAGAGTAGAACAGATTTAACGATTGAGTAGGGCTGCTCGATTATGGGGAAAATCATAATCAGGATTATTTTGGTCAATATTGAAATCACGATTATAAATTTCGCCTTAAAAAAACACAAAAAATGGTCAAAAATAAAATGTTCCAATCTAAAATAATCGAAAGATATTTTTATTATCTATATATTTTTTTGGAAAAACTAGATAATGTTAATTTTGTGATCGTTTGACGCTAAAATCGAAATTGCGATCAAAATTTGATTAATCGCCCAGCCCTACGATTGAGTTGAGGATTAGTAGTTTGGTGTTTTTAGAGGAGCGTTGTGAGGCCTAGCTTGCTGTTGGCAGCTCCACCTCGTCCTCCTCTAGGGGTGGTTGTGACCCTAATGATCTTGGGTCTTCCTAATGTAACCATGAGGCCCAGCTGTTTGACCTTCTCATTTGGTAGGTTGGCCTTCTGCTGCATTTACGTTTGTGTACTTGGCTTACCGCGGCTCATTTTCTGTGAAAATATGATCTGATTGCCTCATCCTTTGTCGTGTGTTAAGTGTCATTGGATCATCTGAATCAGATATGGATCTTGTAGGTGCTATAGAGCCTAGAGTAGTATTTAAAGGTTTTACACGGATAACAGGAAGGTGTATGCTGCAGTGCTTTGTATAATAGGCTGCATGAAATATGCATTTCCCTGGCAGGCAAGACAAATTCAAAGTGGAGAACATTAACATAAGAAAGGATTTATTTTTCACATTTCCAATTGATTGGGTACTTTTGAACAAGCGTCTAATTAAAATTATGCTAATTTGGCTCTCCAAATAGTTGGTTCTGTGAATTGGCAATTGTCTCGCCAATTTCCCATTGTGTTTTTTCTGTGTGTGCGCATGTGTGTGTCCGTCCGCCTGTGACTAAATATACGGTGTGAATGTACAGTATGATGACAGCTTGAAATCCACACGACTGTGGCAGTTTCACAGGAGTGATCATGAACAAAACAAAACAATCGAGAAAAGAAAAGAATGGAAGAAAAAAACTGTAATGACTATCTCTTATTTTTTTCCTCAGTCTTACCCCAAATTCTAACAAGTCCCGCTCAGCGAGTGTGCCCGCTGATGGCCCCATTAGTGTGAGTGTCAGCCTCTCTCATCCCCAGCGGGCTAGTGGCCAGGGCAGGGTCCACTGAGGTGGGGGGCTAAGTGACCAGTGAACCGGTGTCAGCTCTGGGAAACACGCTGGTCCCTGGAGATTCTCTGGCGCTGACAGCTCAGTACATTACAGCGCTCTGGAGCAGCCTGGAAACAGGACACTATTGCCAACACCGAGGCCCGATAAGACCCCTCTGGGGCGCAGGGGGGGGGGGGCAGTTGTCCCCAGCTGGGTGGGAACAGTCTGGGACGTCGTGGCGAGTGTGAAGTGAATGAGTGTGAAGTGTGAAGCTTTTGTAGGATTTGTGGAGTATCATTTTGTGTCTGTGTTTTATAATATTAAGTCATATGTGACATAGATTAGAGATACAGTTATAAGATGCCTCTCTTTTTATCTTATGTGTCTCATATCTATATATAGCTCATATATTTTTATATATATATATAAATGGTGCTGTTGTATATCTCGGGACAAAAATTGTTGGACAATTTATGGCATGTTTGCTCTAATCAATCAGATTCTAAGATGATACCCGCAGACTGAAGTAGTTTGCATGTGTTGATAGGACCCAAGAGAAAAGATGTTCAAGATCGCTCCTATTGAGGCCGTTTCTCCAAATGATAACTTATACCAGCCTCAAGGCTAACAGGCGAGAAGTGGGCTGGCAAGTATCTATGTGGAGCACTGATTTGCAGACCACTTCATCTGAAAACCTTGGTCTGTGGTATAACATGATGTGCCCTTCCTTGTAGTGATAATATATCCTCCATCGAACCAGCATTCAGCTTCCCTCCCAGAAAGATCATTCAAAGGTAATTTCAACTGACCATGACGAGGTTCTACTAGTTGGAAATTTCAACCTACATGTAGATGATGTCTTAGACTCTACAGCTAAACATTTTTTTATCTACTTTACACACTTGATTTCAAAGAAAAGTCTTGAAATCTTGAAATTTCGTTGTTGCATGAAATTTCCATATTGTCATTACAATCTCAACTCTCCATCACCCACGTATTTTAGATAACGCTAAGCTGTAGTCTGTAGTCAAACACAACACAACTCCTCTCTCTAGCTCTCACTATAGTAATTAGGGATTTGTAGGGATCCTTTCCATAATATTAGAAAATAATCGTCAGTGCCAAGAAAAAAATAATAATTATAATCATAATTTTTACTAAACGACCTCGATCCGACTTTGATATCATTTTCTAATCTTTATTTGTACAGCATATTTCCATCATGAGTCGAGCAGTTGTTACGGCAACCATTTCCCTGTGGATTAATAACAATTCAGAGACAGGAACACTGGCCACGTGTCTTCACCACCACCAACAGACAACGGTTCTCCTCCGTAGAGCTGCTGCTGCTGCCGTGGCGACCACGCAGGCCATCCAGCTCCACTGGGGGAGCTGGGGGCAGAACAAGCAGCAGGCCTGAGTGCTCCTGGCAGAGAGAACCAGCGGTCTGCACCAACCTTATGCACCAGAGTTGATGTCTGTTGCCCCAGGGCTGCCCAAGGCCCATGGGTTGGGGCAGAGAGGAGACGTCAACCAGCAGGGCTTCAATGACAGCATGGCTGCCAAGCTCAGCCAACCTTATGAGCATTAACCAAGGACGATCAAATAAAGAGAGAGAATAAAGGCTCATTATGAGCTGAAGCGCTGTTTGTTTTTTAGAGGAGGCAATATGTAGAAACCAGCCGGACAACCTATCAACCCGCCCCCCTCCCTGACCAGCTCGCTAGGTCTGCCCGGCCGTGAGCAAGACTACCGTCGGCAAGGTGCAGCACGTAGCTGGGGCGTGGCCAGAGAGGCCGGCCAATCAGGTCAGTCTGGCCCATGGGATGATTGGACAAGCTTATTACAGGACTTCAACAAACACGGCTGTGTCTGTTGTGTGACGTTTTTTATTTTTATCACAGCATTTGATTTATTGATTGCTGTTGGAATGTAAAGATATTTAGAAAGATCCCCTTAAAATTAATTACCTGGCCTGGGTTTAGTCTTGAGATAATTGTACATAACCTAAGCTAGTGTTTGTAAAGCACAAACAAAGTCAACAGAATAGTAAACTGAAATACATAATAATATACACTGCTCAAAAAAATAAAGGGAACACTTAAACAACACAATGTAACTCCAAGTGAATCACTCTTCTGTGAAATCAAACTGTCCACTTAGGAAGCAACACTGATTGACGATCAATTTCACATGCTGTTGTGCAACTGGAATAGACAACAGGTGGAAATGATAGGCAATTAGCAAGACACCCCCAATAAAGGAGTGGTTCTTCAGGTGGTGACCACGGACTACTTCTCAGTTCCTATGCTTTCTGGCTGATGTTTTGGTCACTTTTGAATGCTGGCGGTGCTTTCACTCTAATGGTAGTATGAGATGGAGTCTACAACCCACACAAGTGGCTCAGATAGTGGAGCTCATCCAGGATGGCACATCAATACGAGCTGTGGCAAGAAGGTTTGCTGTGTCTGTCAGCGTAGTGTCCAGAGCATGGAGGCACTACCAGGAGACAGGCCAGTACATCAGGAGACATGGAGGAGACCGTAGGAGGGTAACAACCCAGCAGCAGGACCGCTACCTCCACCTTTGTGCAAGGAGGAACAGGAGGAGCACTGCGAGAGCCCTGAAAAATGACCTCCAGCAGGCCACAAATGTGCATGTGTCTGCTCAAACGGTCAGAAACAGACTCCATGAGGGTGGTATGAGGGCCCAACGTCCACAGGTGGGGGTTGTGCTTACAGCCCAACACTGTGCAGGACGTTTGGCATTTGCCAGAGAACACCAAGATTGGCAAATTCGCCACTGGCGCCCTGTGCTCTTCACAGATGAAAGCAGGTTCACATTGAGCACATGTGACAGACGTGACAGAGTCTGGAGACGCCGTAGAGAATGTTCTGCTGCTTGCAACATCCTCCAGCATGACCGGTTTGGTGTGGGTCAGTAATGGTGTGGGGTGGCTTTTCTTTGGGGGGCCGCACAGCCCTCCATGTGCTCGCCAGAGGTAGCCTGACTGCCATTAGGTACCGAGATGAGATCCTCAGACCCCTTGTGAGACCATATGCTGGTGCGGTTGGCCCTGGGTTCCTCCTAATGCAAGACAATGCTAGACCTCATGTGGCTGGAGTGTGTCTGCAGTTCCTGCAAGATGAAGGCATTGATGCTATGGACTGGCCCGCCCGTTCCCCAGACCTGAATCCAATTGAGCACATCTGGGACATCATGTCTCGCTCCATCCACCAACGCCACGTCGCACCACAGACTGTCCAGGAGTTGGCGGATGCTTTAGTCCAGGTCTGGGAGGAGATCCCTCAGGAGACCATCCGCCACCTCATCAGGAGCATGCCCAGGCATTGTAGGGAGGTCATACGGGCACGTGGAGGCCACACACAATACTGAGCCTCATTTTGACTTGTTTAAAGGACATTACATCAAAGTTGGATTAGCCTGTAGTGTGTTTTTCCACTTTAATTTTGAGTGTGACTCCAAATCCAGACCTCAATTTGATTTCCATTGATATTTTTTGTGTGATTTTGTTGTCAGCACATTCAACTATGTAAAGAACAAAGTATTTAATAAAAATATTTCATTCATTCTGATCTAGGATGTGTTATTTTAGTGTTCCCTTTATTTTTTTGAGCAGTGTACTTACACATAGAAGGATAATAACTATAAATCACACTTTTTGTCTAGATAGTTTAGTTTAGTTGCATCAAATTCCTTTTCGAGTCCCCCCCAGATTATATCAGTTTTATTGGCCTTTGACCTTCCCTATTACACACACACACACACACACACACACACACACACACACACACACACACACACACACACACACACACACACACACACACACACACACACACACACACACACGAACTTTATGTATTTCCTGCATCAAGCGCAGCACACAGTCATGGTAATTACCGGCTCCAAATGGTACCGCTTCTTCAACAACCTACGGTCTGCCCACCTCTCTCTCTCCCTCTCAAACTCTCTATCCCTCTCTAACGTGCTCTCTCTCTCTCTCTCTCTCTCTCTCTCTCTCTCTCTCTCTCTCTCTCTCTCTCTCTCTCTCTCTCTCTCTCTGTATGCAAGACAACGCCTACTCTCTCTCTCCCTCTCAAACTCTCTATCCTCTCTACGGCTTCTCTCTCTCTCTCTCTCTCTCTCTCTCTCTCTCTCTCTCTCTCTCTCTCTCTCTCTCTCTCTCTCTCTCTCTCTCTCTCTCTCTCTCTCTCTCTCTCTCTCTCTCTCTCAGTATGCAAGACAACGCCTACTCTCTCTCTCCTAGAAGTTGACAGGCCATATGGGAGTGCAGACACCTCTGCACACACTCACACTGTGTGTGTGTATTTGTGCGTGTGTCCTTGTGTGTCTGTGTGAGCGTGCATGCGTGAGTGTGTGCGTATGAGTGTGTATATGTGGAAGAGAGAATGTGAGTGGGATGGAGAGAGAGAGAGATAGGTCAGAAGGGAGGATTGGCAAAAAGCAGTAGATACAAAGTGATAAAAGTGATGAATTATAAAGGTTATGACTCACAGCAAGCGACCCAAGTTATATCAAGCGACCCAAGTTATATCAATAAAATGTAAGATATATAGATTTATGGATTTTAAAACTGTGATACAGCATGCTAAATAGTTTAAAATGTTCTCGTTATTTGAGGCTAATACAAAATATGGGTTTCACAACTCTCCAGTGTGAAATAAAAATTAACCAAATCCAATATTGTCTTCGGTTGGGTTGCAAACCCAAGATACTTTGAGCAAATACTTAATTACGCAGTTGAAAAGGATGTTGACAATATCCCTGAAGAGTACGGACTGCAACGGATCTGAATGCATCTGCTCTCCGGACGGGTTGCCTGTGTCTTCCCCGTAGCGTACGTGAAGATGAGTCCACTACGGCACAGAGCCACTCGGCATCTCTCGGGCTCTCACAGCATTGACACTCAGAACCCACTTTATCAATAATAAAGGGCTTTTAATATCAGATGAGGTTTAAGGTAGAACCACCTCGTACATATTCACACGCTCTGGTGCTCCTCTTCTGTCGCCGCAAGACTGGACATCCAAGTGCGTGGATGCTTTGATATGGAAATGAAACGCGTTCTTTGCCCTGATACAAAAAACAGTTAAAATCTAGGCACCATTACCTTCCTGCCCCTGAGCGAGGCCGTACAAAATCCCCTGCTAAGTCATTAAAAACACTGTCAGGGGTTAAGTAATTGGAGCTAAAAATTCCGGCAGAAAATAAAGACTGACATTTCCATGCAGCAATGTTCTATTAATATTCAGCTGTCGAACGTGAAACCGAATTACATGGTATCAGAGTGCAGGGAGACGTAAGGAGACAAGCTAGCTGTGTTGGAAGGGTTCTGGTTTGAATCTGGACTCTGTATACTTTAGCTGGATAAAGCTTAGTTTAGGAGCCTTTTTTGTCATAATTGTTTAAATCCTGTGTACATCCTAACACGATCGATAAATGAAATGCTCTGAAGAAAAAGGAAAACAATGTGGTATCTGTGGCTGTTGCACCCAACCCTAACCATGCATAAAGGTCAGGGTTTTAACCTTTATTGGTGCACCTTGTTCACACCAATAGCAACGCGTTTCCAGCGGCGAGAATGGGGAGATGCGAACAAGGCAAATTCGCCCAAAATGCGTCTCCCATACTTCCACAGCAAGAGCAGAGGGCCGATGGAGGTGTATCTCGGCCAGGGCTGGTGGAAAGAAACACTGGCAATTTGATTTTCCTTTTGGTTTGAACACAGCATAAGCCATCCCATCATTTCCTTTTGCCCTGATGAAATGATTGGATGGCTTACATGGCTGTCTACCTGCCCAGCTACATGTGTGCCCTCAATGCGTCTGAGTGCGCAGCAATCCCCCCCAAGGCCAGGCTGACCTACTGCTGAAGCTGTTTTGGGGGAGTGGCTTTGGGGGGAGGCCTGAAGGGAGGAGGGGGGGGGGCTAGAGTAAGGATCTCAGTTGGATACTTTCAAAATGGAGCTTACTCCGGCTGGGGTCTCTGAATTGCAAACCCTAGCTTTACGGCTGGAAAAACAAATAGCACTCAAACTAAATGTTTTCTTCTTTATTTTATCGTTTTTTATGAATGCCTTTAAGCATGGCTGAGCAACCATGCTAGACATCTGCCCCCCCCCCCCCCCCCCCCCCCCCATGGCCCAGCATCCCATTAAGGAATCAGGTATCATTCTGACGAGACTGTGGCTTTGGCAGCATTTACAAGCATTTTTTTTTTAACATGCTTATTTTTCACTGTTCAAACATGCATTTACAAGCATTTACAAGCATTTTCAATAAATATGGAAGGGCGTCAACACAGGGAAACGTAAACATACACACAGCAGTTTAAAACAGCTCCGTTTTTAGGCACGTGCTGGCGGACTCCTAAAGGTTAGACAGATTACTTGGTGAACAGTAATGGGACCAAAGTGACCACAGTAATGGGATGAATGCAACAATGGTACTGTTGCATTCATCCCACGACTGTGCTGATAGAGCAGCAGTTCCAGCGCCATGAAAGCTGAAATGGCTTTAATGTGAACACCGTTTTGTGTACGGTCAGAGGAATACGACCTCATAGTGTCCAATAAAACCAAAGCTCAGAACCTTGTCACTTTTATTCAGTGCGTTGACGTGGTTTTGTATAATACACAGATTCTGTCTGATACCGCAGGCCTTCTTTAGGAGACCCGGAAGCGAAAGCCAGGATAACATCCTTTGAGGAGACCCTTTAACGAAGGAAACAGTGCCCAGGCCATTCCAGGAAGGTTTAGCACATTGGGGATCGAACTCAGAACCTTCAGGGGCAGGGAGACGAGCAGACCTGGCCGTGAGCCTCTCCTGCTTCCCGTGTAGCATTAGCACAGCGTTCTCACAGACAGCCAGTGTTTACCTCCTCCCTTTGGGTAACAGCCCGGCCCGTCTGCCAAAGCCAAGCTCTCCTGCCGTCGTGGTTCCCCAAGCAGACATGATTTGCGTAAACAGGATGCTGTTGTCGAGGCTTAGGGGTCGACAGAGACGAACTGACAACAAGGGAGACGTGAACCATGCGGAGGAGACCATGTTGGCTAGGGACCCCTGGGGGCTCTCAGGGGGTCCTTTGGTGCAGGAGAGTGGGATGAGGCAGGCATCCAACGGAGGTAAAGAAAAGACCGGAGAAAAACGACAAAAAACAAAGCTTTGAAAGCAAAGACGTGTAAAATCCCTTCATTTGGGGTCCAGTCTGGCTAAAGCCCACGCACATACACGCGCCTGTTCTGAACACACGCACATCCTGGGATGATGAATGGTAATGGTTATAATGAATCCCAATGACGGAAGGTCTCTGGAAACAGAACTTAAATGTGAGTCGGAGCAGCGACGGCAGCAACCCAGCAGGGATGAAAGGAGAACTGCAGTCGGGATGGTCCCCAGAACAAGGGGGCCTGGACTCAGGGGCCGTGAATAACCCGACAAGGATAGTGATTTATCTTTTTTATTGTGTTCACATGTCACTTTAGAACATGAAAATACAATGCGCTAACAATTGCATACTTAGATTCCTTTATTTATTACTCGCTTGGTATTTCCTATTTTTCCTTAATATTTTTTGGTATTTTATATTTTATGTTTGGATTTCTTAAGTAATATTAGAACAGTTATTCATACACGTTATTATTTCTTACCATTGTTTAATTATTCATCTGCCTTGGCAAAATAAATGTTTAATTGACATGCCAACAAAGCTCTTTTGATTTAATATAATTACCTTGAGAGAGGAGGCAGAGAGAGAGAGGGAGAGAGAGAGAGAATTTGAACGAGAGAGAGCCAGAGAGCAGAGAGCACGATTGTTGAAGTTTAGATAGATAGATTAGCCTTGAGAGAAGAGAGAGAGCAGAGAAGAGAGATAGAGAGAAGTGAGAGAGTGAGATTGGATGAGAGAGAAGATGAGAGAGAGAGAGAGAGAGAGAGAGAGAGAGAGAGAGAGAGAGAGAGAGAGAGAGAGAGAGAGAGAGAGAGAGGAGAGAGAGAGAGAGAGAGAGAGGGAGAGAGAGAGAGAAGAGATAGACAGAAAGAGGGGACAGCGTAAACAGAGATATTGTGAACACCACTAAATCTCGATGCATGGCAGGGAGAGAGCATTATGGTTTGGCTTATGTGTGATAATGAAGGTTACCTGCTGTAAATTCAATCCTTTCAAAGTAATGTCAAAATCTTATAACGAGCAAAACTTTGTGAACCCATTGTACACAATGCTCTCGAGTGGAAAAGCATCCATTAGCGTCCTTGTTTCTTTCTTTTCAATTTTATCACACTACTATAATATTATCAGTAATTTACTGGTATTTTTAATAATGTAAATACATCCATTAGATACTGATATTAGACTATTCTAGAATCATCAGTAAGATACTGATATTGGACTATTCTAGAATCATCAGTATGATACTGATATTTGACTATTCTAGATACATCCGGGTCGCAAAGATGAAAAACTATCCAATGCCCAACGCTCATTTGATTGACGTTGACTTGGTCTACACAAGGAGAGAGAGAGAGATGTGCCTGAGTATTAAGATCTGGTTCTACTGTGCGTCCATACGTATTATCATTGATATTACACAATATTCACAGCAGGGTAAATACTTTCAATGTCTGGCCAGAACTGGGCTCTGATTGGTTCATGCAAAAACAAACCCATGTTTCTATATGAACAAATCTTACTTCTATAATAGCAGGCCTGTTGCATCAGTTACTTAAGTTACTCATGTGCGCATGTGCCTAGCAGCCTGCAACTCACACACACACACAGCACGTGCAACCACATACATACATTTTTCTTGTGTTTTGAGTGTATGCTATGTGTGACTGGGATACTGCTGCCTGTCTTGGCCAGAACACGAAGAGATGTTTAATCTAAATGATGATTATTATTTTCAACTAACCAATAGTAGTTACCTTGCATTTTAAAATGTCAATGCACTTTTCATTTCTTTCCAATGAACAATTACCCCTGTTACCATAAATTGACAAAATTTATAATGTAATCAAATGCTCACACACTATCTGCTTTCAGACACGCGTGTAAGTCCTGATATTGTCCTGATGGGCCGTATGTGTGAACAACATATCCTTACATTTATACCCTGAAAATCTCCTGAATAATGCTACCCCTGAGGTAGTATTTTCTCTGTAGGAAATGTAAATTACCTTATGTGTGAATGAGGAGTAGAAAGTCAGTATCTCTCACACCACTTCAGGGGGCGTGTTGATGACGCTTCTGCATGTCATTGAGTGGACCCCTAAATGTTGCCTTTTGTTCGCTGAATGGTTAAAAAATATTTTAATGTTGGCACTGCTTTTAAGAGTCATTTATGGTGAACGAATGTTATACGTTGTAACATTATCGGCAAAATGTTATTATATTATGCGCTCAGAAATTTGTTAGATTATCGACTGGGGTTTTATACATTATTGCTATGGATTTAATTACAACTAGAGGTTGAGTGAAAAACTAGTGTATATTAAAGCATGTCCCTTCTCTAGCTGTCCTTTTTGTAATATGACTGAGACAATGCTACCCTTCCACCACCCACAAGCACAAACCAACGCACGCACATGGGATCCACTCAGACAAGCTCCAGCAGACGAAAAACCAGACATCTGGATTAGCTGAACATCTGGACTGGAGATGGTAATCAGCTCGTCACTCTGCTAGATCAAGGTGTCTCGGAAGAGCCAGAAAAATAATTGCCAATACGGTTTGTATCTCATCAAACCACTTAAATACACGATGCAAAATGCACACACACACACACACACACACACACACACACACACACACACACACACACACACACACACACACACACACACACACACACACACACACACACACACACACACACACACACACACACACATTATACTGTATGTGAAATTGCATCCATATAGGGGCCATTTTCCACGCATTGTGTCGGCCTCCCGGGATTTGAGCAAACAACCTTGTGGCAACACCGTGGCTCTGGTGTGGTTGTTTACATCGCCTGGCGAGCTTCATTACCCTAATGTTTTCCTACCTCTCTCGCCCCACGGGACACACTGTTCCTGTTCTCCATCACACCTTTTAATGCGTGAGTGTGTGTGTGTGTGTGTGTGTGTGTGTGTGTGTGTGTGTGTGTGTGTGTGTGTGTGTGTGTGTGTGTGTGTGTGTGTGTGTGTGTGTGTGTGTGTGTGTGTGTGTGTGTGTGTGTGTGTGTGTGTGTGTGTATGTATGTGTGTGGGTATGCGTGTGTATTTGTTTGTGTGTGTGTGTCGGTCTGTGTTTCTATTTGTCTATGTGTCAGTTTGTCTGTCTTTATGTATGTCTGTTTGCCTGTCCATCCATTTCAACATAAGTGTTTTCTTTGACTGGGTGTAAATTCTGAATATATTCCTGTAAGCACATGTTGGGTAAATGACCAAATCATAAATTTGTTTCACTTTATATCAGCTGCAGGATGTCAACAAATTAAATATGCACAAAGCCAGTGCAGTCATTTTACATATTTAAAAAATCATAGGGACAGTGATTGGTTGGCTAAATGACAAACCTGGCTTTGTTTCTATAGAGCTACAGAACAACAGATGCACACGGCCAACCAGCCCTTAGTGTCTATCACAGCGTTCTCTGCATCCCAATGTGACCGTGAGCTTTGTTCATCGCATTCGCCACACGCTCGGATGAGCCACATCAGTGCTTCAGAATTAGACCGCTAATTCCTGGATTACTATTATGAGCAACCAAAAAAAAAAAAAAAACACACACACTAAATGGGTAGCTGGAGCGTCACCATGATATTCCCGTTGGTCTGGGTGATTACTAGGAAAAATGCTTGAAGAGAGAATGCCCCTGTGAAATGAATGAGGAAGAACCAATGAGATAAGGAAATGGTAGCAAATAGTGCTTTCCTTCAAGATAAGAGCGCATTCAAGTCAGGAGTGGAGGGGCGGGGGAGGGGTTGAGAGGAGGCAGTGTGTGTGTGTGTGTGTGTGTGTGTGTGTGTGTGTGTGTGTGTGTGTGTGTGTGTGTGTGTGTGTGTGTGTGTGTGTGTGTGTGTGTGTGTGTGTGTGTGTGTGTGTGTGTGTGTGTGTGTGTGTGTGTGTGTGTGTGTGTGTGTGTGTGTGTGTGTGTGTGTGTGTGTGTGTGTGTCTGTTTTGAGTGTGTGTGTGTGTTGTGTGTGTGTGTGTGTGTGTGTGTGTGTGTGTGTGTGTGTGTGTGTGTGTGTGTGTGTGTGTGTGTGTGTGTGTTTGTGTGTGTGAATGTGTGTGTGTGTGTTTCTGATGAGGGCAGTTTCTGATGTGTGTTTACATCTGTACAACACGCTGAAGACGAGATCTGCTCTGCTGGAGTGCCAAGGTCACCGCATGCCATTAATATTCATATCAGTATCATTCCATAGCCTGCTTCTGAGCTAAGCAGAAGACAGAGAGGCCAGAGAGCACCGCACACACCTTTGAACTAGACTAGAATATTTAGTATGTCAGTATTTTGTTTAGTATGTCAGTAATTGTGTACAGGGATTCTGTGAGATGTGGTACTTCCTTAACCTTAATGTTGGTTCCTTATGGTTGCCTTGCAGGCTTCGTACTTCCTGCAGAAATGTGTGAATAAGGCTTGGGATATTTTATTGCCTTTTACATTGGGGCATCGAAAATCACATTCTAATCTGGAGTGGTGTTATTTATTTTAAAATGAATCGATTAATCATTTAGTCTAAATCTCTCCAATAGTAGTCAATGGTTATCTGATATTACCAGCAACCAAATGGATGTCTTCGGTTTGGTTGCTTCATCTGACAAGCAGCCAAGAAAACTCCATTATTTATTTTAAAATGATCCGTGGAGGACCAAATATTACATTTCTGGAGCGTTAAGCAGGACATGTTTTTGGATATTTTAGACACTTTTTTATAAACGACTCAAATTAATATTCAATTATCGAAGTTAGGATAATACAAGTTAGGGTTTGATACATTGTCTGTCTTTTGACTGAACACCGGGATAACCATTCAGGCCCCGGTATTGATTTCAATATTGTCTATTGTCTGTCATTCTGTCTCTCAGCCTGCCTCAGCCACTCTCTCAAACTGTCCCTCAGAGAGAGAGAGAGAGAGAGAGAGAGAGAGAGAGAGAGAGAGAGAGAGAGAGAGAGAGAGAGAGAGAGAGAGAGAGAGAGAGAGAGAGAATAGTAGGGTTAGGTACTGTATGTTGTTCTAGTTGCTCCCATGGCTCAGATTTTCTAACCATCAGCCCGACCTTCTTTCACATAGGGAAGTTGTCACATATCACATAACTCAATATACAAAAAATGACCAGCTCTTTATCTGCCTTGAACAAATAAAACATTTGACACTTTGGGGAATGATTCCATAAAAAAATTAAATAACATAATATCTATAAAGAAATTGACTGCCTTAGACGCATCCTCAGGATCTTCTGGCCCATAAGAAGAAAGTGGCTGATAAGAAGAAAGTGGAGCTGGATAGGTCACGCACTAAGAAAAGGCAAAACAGCAATAACCCAACAGGCACTAACATGGACCCCACAAGGGAAACGGAGCAGGGGGAGACCCAAAAACACCTGGAGAAGGAGCACAGCGCTGGATGTGAAAAAGAAGGGACTGACATGGAAACAGCTGGAGAGGATGGCACCAGACAGACGGGGGTGGAAACTATGGCCTATGGCCAATGTTCCGAAAGGAATACAAAGGCCAAACTAACTAACTAACTATAAAGAGAGGAAGTGCAGCAGGGATTGTGTCCCACTTTGAGCCCGATGTACTCGTCAGAGATGAAGGGGTGATTTATGTTTCATGCGTTCACATCTGCGGCTATTGATAAACGGCACTGATTGGCATGCTGTGCTTTGAGGAGGTTCTCTGATCCCTGATCTGAGGCCAAAGGAAGACGAACGCAGCAACACACACGCCTTCTTGAGCTCTGAGTCCTTCTGGATGTCCCTCATTTTGTCTGTCAGCCTCTCTCTGAGCCTGTCTCTCAGCCTGTCTGAGTCTCTCAGCCCGTCTCTGAGCCTGTCTCTCAACCTGTCTCTGAGTCTGTCTTTTAGCCTTTCTCTGAGTCTGTCTCTGAGCCTGTATCTCAGCCTGTCTCTGAGTCTGTCTCTGAGCCTGTATCTCAGCCTGTCTCTCAGCCTGTATGTCAGCCTGTCCCTGAGCCTGTCTCTCAGCCTGTATGTCAGCCTGTCTCTGAGCCTGTCTCTCAGCCTGTATGTCAGCCTGCCTCTGAGCCTGTCTCTCAGCCTGTCTGAGTCTCTGGGTCTGCAAAACCTCTAGAAGAGGTTCCTGCAAACCCCTCTGTAGGGTCCTGTAGATCCTCATTTAAAAATAGATGATAACAAATAAGTCACCAGGCGCGAGTCCAAGGTAGTCCTAGCCCGAAGGTGAAGGCCTTGAAGACCTGATGAGGTGTCCTTGGGTACAATCTGCCCAGGCAGCTGGCCCGTGTAGACACTCTCTTGTGTTCATGGAGAAGCCCAGGAGGAGAGAGTGGTTCTTGTGAGTGTGTATGTGTATGTGTATGTGTATGTGTATGTGTGTGTATGTGTGTGTATGTGTGTGTATGAGTGTGTGTGTGTGTGTGTGTGTGTGTGTGTGTGTGTGTGTGTGTGTGTGTGTGTGTGTGTGTGTGTGTGTGTGTGTGTGTGTGTGGTGTGTGTGTGTGTGTGTGTGTGTGTGTGTGTGTGTGTGTGTGTGTGTGTGTGTGTGTGTGTGTGTGTGTGTGTGTGTGTGTGTGTGTGTGTGTGGTAGTCTGTGCCTGTGCGGGTCTGAGTGTTTGTGTGTTGTGAGGCGGTGTGTGTGTGTGTGTGCAAACTCTTAATCCAGCCGACTGCAGCGTGTATTGTGGTGTGCGCAGTGGACCCAGCAAAGCAACATGATCTACAGGCAGGCTTCCAGAGCCAACCTCCATCAATCTCCCCTTGATGGCTCATCTATCCCCCCCCCCCCCCCCACACACCCCCCCTCTGTAAGAACGCATCGACAGCCCATTCACTCCAAAACTACAAAGCGACGGGGGGGAAATTGCTAAGAAATATGATGCAATGCAAGAATACAAGGATGGTTTTTCCACATTTCCACACATGATGTCAAACGGTGACAGAGTGAGTGTGTGCTTGCAACTTGCCCTTGACCACATGCACACGCACACGCACACGCACACACACACACACACACACACACACACACACACACACACACACACACACACACACACACCTCTAATAAGCCATCTGTCTCTCAGCCAGTAACAGCTCCTAGTGTGTACACTGCTGCCATTCAAATTCAATCAATTTGCAAACATTCACAAATATCTTTGCGTCACTTGGTTTTTCGCCATAACGTGATTTGATCACCAAAAACTTTCCACGGATAACAGACAAGGAGACAGACAGTAAACTACAAGACAGACAGCCCAAACAGGAGTGCTTGTATGGAGATGTCCCACTCGTTGATATAGGGTATAGTAGTATTTATACTTATAGATGACGATATACAGGAGTATATAGTGATATCAGGGCAGTTTTAAAGCAGAGGGCTATATTGTCGTATAGTAGTATTGTAGTATAGTGTTGAAGTATAAGACCCAGGCCCGTCCATCTCTGCTGGCTTCCTGTTAGCTAAAGGTCGATACGGGGCGTTAGGCAGCAGATGAGGGGATTTACCATAATTGTTAAATTGACTGCATTTATACAACACTTTTTTAACCTGTGGACACTCAAAGCACTTAACAATACTGCCTAACATTCACCTATTCATGCGCACATTCACACATTTGCGGCGGTGTCAACCATGCAAGGCAACAGCCAGCTCTTCAGGAGCAGTCAGGGGGAGGTGTCTTGCTCAGGGGCACCTCAACCCTCGGCTAGGAGGAGCCGGGGATCGAACTAGCAACCTTGAGGTTACCAACTAACCCGCTCCATCTTCTGAGCCACATGCCGCCCCAAGGATGCTTAGAGGTAGCTGGAGGACATTGGGGGTCAAACCCACAAACATAGAGACAAATACCTCAGGTTCTATGCTGAACTTATATTTTAAACTTCCTGTTGTTTTTCTCCGTCAACGACTGCTCCCTGACTGCTTCCTGCCCTGAAGCCCCACCCACTTCAACCCAACCTGGGACTCAGGGTCTGGCGTCGGCTGCCTGAGTGGCGCTCAAATAAGTGATGCAGGTCCACAGAGCCAATCAGCCTCTAGTAGGCGGGCCTTGAAGACCGCCGTCAGTCGTGATTTGTGTTTCCACGGCGAGCATCAGGGTTCCCCCTCTAAAGGGCCTGGAGCGCCTTCGCTGCTGCGGAATCGTTATCCCCTCCGTGATGGGTCTAGCTGAATGCAAGACTGCACAGCCTCAAGAAAAAACAACTCAGACGGAAGAAACATATGCCGGAATTATGAAGGGAAATCCAATCAAACTTCAGGATGATTGTCAGGCATCCCGGCTCGCAGCCACAGCAACACCTGTCCTCACATGCGCACAGCGCAGGGAGCAAAGGGGCCCTGCAGGGCTGCAGTGCGTTAGCGGTTAGCTGTTGCTGTAGAGGTAGTGACCGGGGGGGTTGGAGCTGTGCCCTTGCGCTGCTGTAATGACTGAATATAAAGGAGGCGACTTCGGGGAGCAATCAGAGTGACAGAGAGAGAGGGGGCGGACGAGAGAGAGAGAGATAATAAGAGATGGAGAACAGAGACAAACAAAGAGAGAGAGAGAGAGAGAGAGAGAGAGAGAGAGAGAGAGAGAGAGAGAGAGAGAGAGAGAGAGAGAGAGAGAGAGAGAGAGAGAGAGAGAGATAAGGGAAGAGGGCCAGGTGAGAGAAGGAGAGGACAGAGAGAGGGAGAAGGAGTAAAGATTGGCAGGGGACTAAAACCAAAGAGCGGAGCAGGTAAGGCCACGAGAGTGAGATGGAAAGATAGAGAGAGATCGTCCCAGAAAGCATGGGGGGAGAGAGAGTGAAAGGGATGGCGTAGAGAGAGAGAGAGAGGGAGGAAGGAGGAAGGGGAAGGGCTGGGAGGGTGAGGAGGAGGAGGAGGAGGAGGAGGAGGAGGTGTTTGCCGCAGTGAAGCTGAGAGCTACAGAAAGGTATGTTTGTTTGTCTTTCATTTTCCTAGAGAGAGAGAGAGAGAGAGAGAGAGAGAGAGAGAGAGAGAGAGAGAGAGAGAGAGAGAGAGGGAGGGAGGGAGAGGGAGAGGGAGAGGGAGAGAGAGAGAGAGAGAGAGAGAGAGAGAGAGAGAGAGAGAGAGAGAGAGAGAGAGAGAGAGAGAGAGAGAGAGAGAGAGAGAGGGGAGAGAGAGAGAGGGAGAGAGGGAGAGAGTTAGAGAGAGACTCTGAGGGAGAGGACTGAAGAGATGGATGTTGTAGGAGGTAAGGTCAGACTGACCAGCAAGGTCGAAAAAAGGTAGGTTGGAGGTGGGATGGAGCTCGGGTGGGGGTAGGGTGTACTTAGGGTGGAGGTGGAGTTGGGGTGGAGATAGAGGTAGAGTGGAGGTGGTATGGAGGTAGGGTGGAAGTAGGGTTGAGGTAGGGTGGAGGTAGTGTGGAGGTGGAGGGGTTGGAGGTAGGGTGGAGGTGGAGGTAGGGTGGAGGTAGGGTGGAGGTAGGGTGGAGGTGGAGGTAGGGTGGAGGTAGGGTGGAGGTGGAGGTAGGTTGGAGGTAGGGTGGAGGTGGAGGTAGGTTGGAGGTAGGGTGGAGGTAGGGTGGAGGTGGAGGTAGGTTGGAGGTAGGGTGGAGGTATGCTGGAGGTAGTGTGGATGTGGAGGTAGGTTGAAGGTAGGGTGGAGGTAGTGTGGAGGTAGGTTGGAGGTAGGGTGGAGGTAGTGCGGAGGTGGAGGTAGGTTGGAGGTAGGGTGGAGGTAGGGTGGAGGTGAAGGTAGGGTGGAGGTGAAGGTAGGGTGGGTGGAGGTAGGGTGGAGGTAGGGTGGAGGTAGTGTGGAGGTGGAGGTAGGTTGGAGGTAGGGTGGAGGTAGGGTGGGGTGGAGGTGGAGGTGGAGGTGGAGGTGGAGGTGGAGGTAGGGTGGAGGTAGGGTGGAGGTGAAGGTAGGGTGGAGGTGAAGGTAGGGTGGGTGGAGGTAGGGTGGAGGTAGGGTGGAGGTAGTGTGGAGGTGGAGGTAGGTTGGAGGTAGGGTGGAGGTGGAGGTAGGTTGGAGGTAGGGTGGAGGTAGGGTGGGGTGGAGGTGCAGTTCACCCCGCCTCATGTTCATGCCTCACTGTGAAATCTGTCACTCCAACTCAGAGAAAGCAGCTCAGCCAGAGGCAGGACCCCAGGAGCACCCCCTGACCGCTCACTCCCCTGATCCTCACAGAGGAAAGGTGGTGCGTGCGGACTGTGACACAAGAGATGCATTGTGGGTCAGCGCTCTGCTCTCTAACATCCTGCCGCTGGTCTGGCAGCTGGCTTCTTAATATTAATAGTAAATATGAATATTACAAACAATATGTAAATTGTTCTTGTTTTATATAATAATATACAACTACACTAGACACACTGGAAAACTACACTAGATAAAAACACATGTTTCGTGTGTTTGTGTATGGCTGTTGAGTGAGCATGTGTGTGTGTGTGTGTGCAAGTATTTCAAGAGAGAAAGAGAGAGGGGGACACACGTAACACGCACACACATACAATGGCATATTAGCCATATAATCCCCTCACACACATGCACACATACTCTTGTCGCAGCACACACACACACACACACACACACACACACACACACACACACACACACACACACACACACACACACACACACACACACACACACACACACACACACACACACACACACACACACACACACACTCCGACTCCTCTTAGTTCATTTTCAATCTTCCTCAGTCAGGGTTGCCATGGAAGGAGGTTTTATCCGCTGCCATGACAACATCACTTCTATCCGGTCTCCCCTGACAACAATGGGAGACTGGAACACAATATGCCTGGCTGATGCCTGTAGACGCACTCCCTTATTATGGGACTCACCAGCCCTGCTCCTTCTGCTATTCCAGAAAGAAAGTGTACATGTTTGTGTGCATGTGTGTTGCCCTGTGTGTGTGTATGTGTGTGTGTTGCCCTGTGTGTGTGTGTATGTGTGTGTGTGTGTGTGTGTGTGTGTGTGTGTGTGTGTGTGTGTGTGTGTGTGTGTGTGTGTGTGTGTGTGTGTGTGTGTGTGTGGTGTGTGTGTGTGTGTGTGTGTGTGTGTGTGTGTGTGTGTGTGTGTGTGTGTGTGTGTGTGTGTGTGTGTGTGTGTGTGTGTGTGTGTTTGTGTATGTGTGAGCGATCATGTGTGTACATGTGTGTGTGCGTGCATGTGTGTGTCACATATTGCCTTCATCAACAGCCCTTTCTACATCCTTACTAACGGTAGTAATTGCTTGTCAGTGCTGCCACTTCTTTGCCGCAGGCTTTTATTCCACAGTCAGTCAGAGTAAATCACAGGTAAGCGTGGGATTCAAACTGGCAGCCAGTCCGAGCTACACGCCGTCAGGATTGGATAAGCCCAGGGGAGGGGTCGGTGGTGGGCTCCTAGCGAGCTCATCTCTTGATTGTAATTACTGCTAGGCCATGCATGGAAACAGAAAAAAACTGTAAAGATTGCCATGGAAAAGTAGCGTTGAATATGGGCGTACAGAAGGGTCGTTTTATTCTCTAACTCAGGCTTGTTTTGTTTTGCGATGTTCACGCACATGCTGATGCCAGATGCGTGGACGTTGAACACACCTCGTTCTGGTGTGTTCTTCTGAGATTACCCACCAATCAATTCACACAAGGCTGTGATGGAAACCTCAGAATACACTGAGATTCAGGGCCACACTCGCCTGCCAAGCCAAGGTTGGTTCTGCCTGGGCTTGATCAGGACGTGGAAGAGGATATGTTTGAAGCCAGGGGAGTTGATAAGGAGAGGGTTAGGCCCTGAGTCGATGGCTACTTCCCTCATAAGCGCGGGTCACCTTACCTTGAGTCGCTCCGACACGCTGTCCGTGAAGCTGATCGTGAACTCCTCCACCTTTGGGGGCTTCAACCTCTTCTTTTCTGTCTGGAACTCTGTGCGAGTCTTCACCACCACCTGGAGGAGACAGAACAACGTTGAGGGACAGGACGGTACGACGGGTTTTAATGGAGGCTGAAGTTTGATATTCTGAGACGCTCCTCATAACGAAGGTCGAGACTATTCTAAATCTTGTTCCAAATGGCAGCGGGACTCCGGGGAGACACCAGCTACAGAAGGACAGACAATAACAATCATAGTAACTGTGAAGCTGCGTAATTATCTTTAATTTGGGCTTTAATATTGTAGTTAATACAATCTGGAACAGAACAGTATCAAAGACTCTAAATAAGAATGGATTCAGCTCAGTAAATAAGAAAATAAAAGACACTAATCCTCCAAACTCCCAAAAAGAGAAGAACAGGTTTTATGCATGAGTCTACTGATTAACTCAGACAAGGGATCACAATTGCCGGGACACCCACACCCACACGCAAACACAAACACGCAACCTGAATTTCCATCTATTGCTCAGTGTGTGTTCAAATCCGTTCAGAAGCACACCCTGCTCCCCTTCCCCTTGCAACTCTTTGAAATATGTCCCTGCATTGAGAATCAAGAATTATCACGCTGTCTTTAACACAGCCACCAGCGCCACACTTCAACACTACCAGCACCTCAGTCTCCAAGTCTGTGAACAAAGGGCAGTGGCATGTAAACACAGAATCCAAACTCGTGGATTTCATGATGTCTAGGTCCTATTCTTCATGTCAATGGATGGTCAGCTGCCCATCTGGGGACGTGTCTTCACGGTCAGAAGGAAGAGCTGAACAAGAATCACAGCCGACAGGTCGACACCTCGACATAGACAGCCTTAACAATTAACCTGGGGTCTTAACAAACCGCTCAGGTTATTTAATCAAAGGACTTCAGACTACCAATTTCTGAAAAAAATAAAGTACAATATAAAAGCACACAGCTACCAGTAGACACATATAGGAAGCTGTAATCAACAGCGCTGCAGTGATGTGCTCAGTAACACTTTTCCTGATTGGACTCTTGAGGGGCTGTCTCACCAGCTCAGAGGGGCTGCTGCTCCTGGCTAGCTCTGCCACCAGTTAGCGGAGTAAATAAGCTCTCCGTTCAGCCTCCACTGCCCTCTCTTCAGGCTCATTTAGCAATTATATGCTCAGAGCCTGGAGGGTTGGAAACCGAAAATTAAGAAAAATGACAGCTTTCGGTCATTACCTTTGGCTTTGGCACGGGCTGTCTGGTTTAATTGGCCCATAAAGCCACTATTAATCCGCATTATCTCCTAGAACAGTCATTAGTTTCCATGTATGTCCATGAAGAGCTAAAGTATTAGGGCGGCCCTTTGGTCAGTTAGCATCTTATCAGCAATGGTCAGCCAATGACAGCATTTGGTCTTATGTTTCTGTTTGGTGAGGAATCTATTTGCTGATACTATTAAATCCATGCATTTGTACCAAAGAATAGGAGTCAGAATAGACTTTATTAATATCAATAGTTGGATATGCCTGCTTCTGTTAGGGACGGCACCGTACGAGATGACCATTGATTTCCTGTTATGATTTGATTTGGAAGCTAAACGTAAAATGCCGACCACAACAGAAGAAGAGCATTATAAACCAAACCACAGCAGGCTAGGTGCATGTTGAAGCAGAGAGAGACAGACGGATCTGATGAAGACAGATAGGCTAGTAGTTTAACATTACAAATGATGATCAAATAATAATAGATAAATGAATAATTAATAAATCATGAAACTAATTCCTAAATATTTTTTTTCTCTTCTTTCTTTCTCCGTTTTCCCTCCTTCTCCCCCCCCCCCCCTCCCTGGTCCTCATCATTGAACATCTGTCAGTCAGGACTTTCTTTTGCTTCCCCTCAAGTGACCCGATCCAGTCTGATCCGGTCCATCCAATCAAGCAACCGCGACCCAGTGGAGCCCTTGTTTCAGCTAGGCCCTGCTGAGCAGCAGAAATCAAATCTAATACCTTCCCCAGTGTCAAAAGGCCAGTGTGTGTGTGTGTGTGTGTGTGTGTGTGTGTGTGTGTGTGTGTGTGTGTGTGTGTGTGTGTGTGTGTGTGTGTGTGTGTGTGTGTGTGTGTGTGTGTGTGTGTGTGTGTGTGTGTGTGTGTGTGTGTGTGTGTGTGTGTGTGTGTGTGTGTGTGTGTATATGGGTTTGGTGAGACTGTATGTGTAGTTTTTGATTGATGTGTTTTATCTGTGTATGTATGTATGTATGTATGTATGTATGTATGTATGTATGTATGTATGTATGTATGTATGTATGTATGCATGCATGCATGCATGCATGCATGCATGTATGTATGTATGTATGTATGTATGTATGTATGTATGTATGTATGTATGTATGTATGTATGTATGTATGTATGTATGTATGTATGTATGTATGTATGTATGTATGTATGCATGTATGTATGTATGCATGTCATGTATGCATGTATGCATGTATGCATGTATGCATGTATGTATGTATGTATGAATGTATGTATGTGTGTGTACGTATGTATGTGTATGTGTGTTTGTTTATATGGGGAGTGTGCAAGTGGGCTGACCAGGGGGCCTTTGTCTTTGAGGGTAAGCCCTGGGGCCCTCATGTAGGAGAGACCCAGCAGTCCAGCAGGAGGAAACCCCGAAGTCAGAGTCCTGACAGGATATGAACTTCCTGTTCCCAATACTGGGCTCCATGGAGCCACAATGTCTCATAGCTCACAGGCCACAGAGCTCCAGGATGCTAGGCTACCGATGGCTGAATCAAACATATGATGCACAATGAGAACTGGACATGCCAATAAAACTATTCCTTTTACTGAAACACCCACAAATGTCTCCTTTCTAGGGCTACCCAATTGGTTGAAACTGAATCAAAATCCCGATATGACCCCTTGCATCATCACAATTCATATATAACCCCGAAAAATATGAAAATTGATAAGATCCCAAAACCATAAAAAATGTGTGCACCTCTTAAATTAAAAACTAAATAAAAAACCATTACAACTGCGTGATTATTATAGTTTGTATCAGGCTAAATATTCGTAATACGCTTAATCAGCAGCATGCAGTCTAGCTGGGACCAGGGGACCACGGACCATAGAGCAGGAAGTCTCCCCGTTCACAGTGCATCCTGAACCCTAGTACAGCCCTGTAGAGTCTAACACAGGACTAACATAACAGCCCTGTAGAGTATAACACAGGACTAACATAACAGCCCTGAAGAGTCTAACACAGGACTAACATAACAGCCCTGTAGAGTATAACACAGGACTAACATAACAGCCCTGAAGAGTCTAACACAGGACTAACATAACAGCCCTGAAGAGTCTAACACAGGACTAACATAACAGCCCTGAAGAGTCTAACACAGGACTAACATAACAGCCCTGAAGAGTATAACACAGGACTAACATAACAGCCCTGTAGAGTATAACACAGGACTATCGTAACAGCCCTGAAGGGAAAGGACTACCATAACAGTCCTGTAGAGTCTAACACAGGACTAACATACAGCGGCCTCCCCGACGGAATAATTTCTCAGTCAACTCTGAGATGTAAGCCTAATAGTTGGCTTATCGCTGCACTTTTAATGTCCTTATTTCATTTGATTTCTTGGGCCTCAGAAAAACGAGTTCCAGGGCTGAGATAGTGCTATAAATAGAAACACTGTTAACATTGTGCTTTGTCACAAGCACATGCACAAGCGTGCCGCCTGATAACAACATCCAGAGAGTGGTTCTGAATGTGTCGGAACAAATCAAGACATACCAAAGGGCTCTACTGGAAAACAGGGTCCAGATCTTAGCCTCTTTGGTAGGCAATCATAAGGTTTACAGAAAGAGTCTGATAGTTTAACCCAACGTACACATATGGAAAGTAAGTTTCACCTTTATTGTATCAGCCGATTGTCTTTGTGGGTTTCACTTACATCAGAGTGAAACTGGACACGCTGATTTTTACCTCCTCTTGCTGTTGCAGTGATACACTTTTAACTGCAATTTACAAACTAGTTTCAAACTGGCATCTATACTGATACGGGTGTCTGTGTACTTATAAATTAGGGCTCTTCCTCACCTTGAGCTCACTAAGTCTGTCTCCATTGAACTCTTCCTCACCTAGAGTTCACTAAGTCTGTTCTTCATTAGGCTCTTCCTCACCTAGAGTTCACTAAGTCTGTTCTTCCTTAGGCTCTTCCTCACCTAGAGTTCAGTACGTCTGTTCTTCATTAGGCTCTTCCTCACCTAGAGTTCACTAAGTCTGTTCTCCATTAAGCTCTTCCTCAACTAGAGTTTAATAGACCAGACCCAGTCATGGGTGTAGATGATACTTCATATCGACTGTATTGAAATGAGAGAGTTCACCTCCTGATGCACCGTGTCTGACTGCAACTCACATGCATCTAGTAGAAGTTCATGTAGGCTGTAGCCTACCTGAATATAATCATTTAATTCCACGTGTAAATTCCACCCATAATGCAAAAGGTTTTGGTTGGCTTCCTGTAGTCGGGTCAGATCACGATCACTTCGTCCCGAACCTGGGTTCACTCAGAAGCCAAACCGGGACCTGTTTGCAGCAGACCAGGTTTGGTCTGTTTGGTCACACCCTACATAGACCAGTAGTCTATGAAGTCCTGAGTGAAGAGAGAGCAGTAGTCTATGAAGTCCTGAGTAAGAGAGAGCAGTAGTCTATGTAGTCCTAAGTGAGAGAGAGCAGTAGTCTATGTAGTCCTATCCTATGAGAGAGAACATTAGTCTATGTTATCCTGTGAGTGAGAGAGAGCATTGGTCTATGCATAGAGGAAGCTACTTATATCCACTGACAATTTGCAAGTCAATGTAGGCTGATAAAAATTTGGAAATAATTGTAATGTTAGGTTACGATTAAAATGGTAGTCAGCCACCGGCTGGTAAATGCGGGATGAATAGCACCCTGGTGCGAAGCTCTAACCCTTTTGTTGAGTGGACCCGAACCACTTGTGAGGTGTTTTCATTTTAAACTGCTTGTTCCTATCAGGCCAGATTTCCTCTCTGCTGGAGACCAAATCAAAGCCTCCCAGCATAAAGAGCCGCTTGGTCGGTCCTGAAAAACAAAATCAAAGACTATTTGATTGTACTTGGAATACAAAGTACTTGTATTGCAGTCCCAACTCCGAGAGCATCTAAGCCCTTACAGCAAAGACCCTCCAGTTATCCTAACAATCTACTGCTGGGAGACATGACACAGAGAACTGGGTCTTCTCCTCATCACACAGGCAGCTCGAATATGAAGCGATTACATCAAGCGCCTACAACAACCTCTTGTGCCATCCTGTCCTTTAAGCGGCAGAATGATTCATTAGAAGTCGAAGAAAACAAACCAATTTGGCCTCCCCCTGGTCTCCCTGGACTGCAACAACTCGTTGGTGTTTCATCAGCGAAGAACAGCCAATCTCAGCCAATCTCTCTCTGATGCCCCCTTAGTTTCTCCGTCTCCATTAGTCCTACACTCACACCCTCTCACACACACTGTGCAGGGAGACTGAAGCATGTTGGTATGTGTGCTAGGAGATATATTGCTGGCATTTCTCTCTCTCTCTCTCTCTCTCTCTCTCTCTCTCTCTCTCTCTCTCTCTCTCTCTCTCTCTCTCTCTCTCTCTCTCTCTCTCTCTCTCTCTCTCTCTCTCTCTCTCTCTCTCTCTCTCTCTCTCTCTCTCTCTCTCTCTCTCTTTCTCTAAAAGAAACATGCATACGGACTGCCTGCTGTAGCTCAATAAAAGGTGTGTGGGCAGATAATGTGTGTTAGCTTGTGCATGCACGGTGTGGTATTAGCAATCACATCAGTTATTACCTCCAGTTTGATGGATTTGGACATCTTCACTCTCGTGCATTCTGCTATTAACTGGTGGGCACTGTCTCAGATCACACACAAACACACACACACACACACACACACACACACACACACACACACACACACACACACACACACACACACACACACACACACACACACACACACACACACACACACACACACACACACACACACACAACACTGCTCTGCTCTGCTCTGCTCTGCTCTGCTCTGCTTAGAATGGATAGAAATGCAAGGTCTGCGTGTTTGTGTGTGTGTGTGGGAGTGCATGTGAATGTGTTTGTGTGTTTGTGCGTATTTGTGTGTGTTTGTTTGTGTGGGCTAGTATGTATGAATGTGCCTGAGTGCACCTCTTTGTGTGTGTGTGTGTGTGTGTGTGTGTGTGTGTGTGTGTGTGTGTGTGTGTGTGTGTGTGTGTGTGTGTGTGTGTGTGTGTGTGTGTGTGTGTGTGTGTGTGTGTGTGTGTGTGTGTGTGTGTGACAGGCAGATCCCCTCACAGTAAGCAGGTATGTGAGATGGAGTTTGCCTGCTCGCCTACTAGCAGAATCCACAATGAGGCGGCCAGAACTCAGCGTCTGAACAGCACTACCCTCTCCTCTCCCACCTCTCCATCTATGTGGAAAAATCAACTTTCATCCATCTTGTCTGATTCTAATAAAATCTTTCACTCTGGCACCAAATGTACGTTGTTTTTTTTAATCATATATAGGACTTTACATCTATGATTTTTTTTATATATATATATATATATATATATATATATATATATATATATATATATATATATATATATATATATATTTTATATATATATATTGTATGCAATAGTGTTTTTGATATTTCATTTAAAAAATATTTTTTTCTTCCTTGAGGATATAATGTTTGGTCTTTAGTTGTATTTTCATGGATTATGTGTTGCCTGGTGGTTTCAATGGTGGGATTTTGTGTATAACTTTAGAAAATGTAGCCAATACTAAATGTAGCAAATACCAAAACTCAATTTGAATGTGAATGAAAACATGTGGTATTCATATGGACTGTCTTTCGCCACATGATCACAGTGAACTTAAACTGTGTGCCCTTGTGCAAGGCATCAGCCTCTCTGTCCTCAGCTGGCTCTGCTCTTTATAGTTGACCCTTTGCTCTGTTCCTCTTTGAAAGAAAATGAAAAGATGATTTCCCTGAGGTGAGGAGGAAACTATTACATAAATATAGAGGGCAGGTCTTAACTGAAGGGAACGGAGGGCTGCTCTTCCTGATATCTGAATCCAAGGTGCCTTCGCTAAGCCTTAACCTCTTGGAAACAGACAAATGAAGCCCATTGTTGTCCAACTGTTATCAAAATGTCATATTGGGAACAATACAGATCTATTACATCTACTGGAAATGGGGAAACAAATGGGGAAAAACGATCTCCTTGCGTTATTGAATCATTTCCTTTGTTGAGACACATCTGGGTCTTGTCCTTTGATTCCAGCCGACACTCCAGCGCTCGGCCCGGAGTCAGTTGAACTGTGTGGCCATGGTAACTAGATTAAGTGCTGCCAGTACCGCAGCGTCTATGGGATGCCTGGGTGATAAATGAGTGTCTGTCTAGCTCCAAATCTGTCTCCTAATCTCGGCAGCACACAGAGGAGCAAACCCAAGATGAATGACTGAGCTAATAGACGAGGGAAAAGATCAGAGTGGGGGGTGACGACGCGTCTCCTTATAGAAGGGTCCCGAAAGTTAAGCTAACGGCAGGAAGGAAAGGAATAGGCGCACACCCACGTGCACGCGCCGCGCCACGCAGCGCGGTGCCCACCACCATGCACATGCACAACAATCAGGGCAGTCGCTCACCTTGTCAGGTGCTTGGCACTGGAGGCTGCCCACGTCCAGCGGAGTGATGAGGGGCACGTTCTGGAAACCATCCTCCACGCTCACCGGCTTGGCCCCTTTGTCTTGAAGATTACTTCCTAGTTTCACCATGTTTCTCCGAATAATCCCTCGGTTTCCTAGAGCAATGTAAGGAGGTGCGAGCAGAGGGGTTCAGAGAGAGAGAGCATACAGTCATGGGCTCTTAATCACCAACACACGTGACAAAACACGCGCACAAAAACACACACACACACACACACACACACACACACACACACACACACACACACACACACACACACACACACACACACACACACACACACACACACACACACACACACACGCGTGCGCGCGCTCAATGGGACCCAACATTGGCTGTTGAACTTGTACCGTACAAGTCCTACATCAAAGACTTGATTGAACTGTAAGGTTTCCACAGCATTGTCATTGTGACCGTGGTTAAATTATGGCCAACTGTTACAATACAAAAGTCTTACCTGGCGAATAAAAAACATAACTCCTTAGGAGATAAGTAACACTGAATTAAGAAATAGCTCTCATACATATTTAACCCCGTTTGCGTTCAATCCTTTCCCAGACGATGCACGAGTAACGGAATGATCAAACCACGCAAAATCATCACATTAATTCCGCATCATATCCCTACTCGTTGTAAAGGCCTACCTATGGAGTGGGTGGTGGGCTCTCCTGCGGCAATATGTAGTGTGAAGATAACGGATCAAACGCGACTCAGGGAGCAGGAGAGGAGGAGCGGCTGCGTGGTGCTGCTGATGCTGCGGGAGCCAGACTGCACTGGCTGGCTGGTGGCTCCTCGCATCGGACCGCCTCACAGCGTACCGCCCAGCCCCTGATGTCAACACCAGCCCTCCACCACCCACACCACGCCGCTAGGCGGATCAGTCGGGGGTCTCCGTTCCGCCTGAAATGAACTCCGGAGACGTCTGGAGCACGGTGAACACTGGTTTCATTGAGTGATGTTGCCACCTAGCGTTGTTTGTGCTACATCAACGGAGTTTGGACAAGTTGTGGTTCGGAGTTTCGCCGCCAGAGGGCGTCATTTATAATGCAGTCTTCAGTGGTACCCGAACGCACTGCACTATTTATTCATCACAGGGCCTTAATTGGGCGGTTCAGGTTTGAAGATAAGCCTTGCCTAGGTTCAGAAAACATAGATTTTGACCGTTTGAATGAAGCCCTAATAGGATGTTATTACATGGTCACCTATTAAAAATATGGCCACATGTCAGTCAGTTATTAGCCTTTTAAATATCGAAAATAAATCTGCACTCATTTATCTACATACATACGGTTGATGAATCCTTACAGTCTACTGCTGTGAGTAAATGAATACGCCAGGCACATAACTTCATCACAGTTAAGTTTTATTTCATTCAACATTTCACATTACAAATATTGAAAAATTATGCATACTGTTATAAATAGTTGGCTGCAAACAATTAAATAACATTAGATTTCTTTTTTTTGTTGTTGTTTCACTAGCACTTGTACAGACCAACTCCTAGAAATATGGACATAATATTTTGTATTACATAAATTAATTAGAAAGGAAAATACAAAAATAGGAACTTATAAAGTGAAATGACAATAAAAATTAAGGTGATATCTTAAGTAAAAAATGCTATTAATAAATACAACAACCTTCCCATACACAGTTAAAAACTATTGAAATTTTTACCATTAAGTAACATCATTAACAGACAAATATTTAAATATTTATTTTCCTTCAGAAAATGTGAACCATATATTGTGGAGCACAATATAGCAATTAGTAGAAACTAGACACTTTAACATATTAAAAGCTTCACCTCAAAAATATAACAAAAATCTGATCCAAATTATAAAAATCAATTATACATTCCAATTAAAAATATACCAATAAACAGCTAAATACATTGTTGACCTATTAATTACAATGCAATCAATCACAGTAGCTTGAAATAAACAAAATAAGCAAATGAGCACAAAAACCTTAATGTTTTAAAAATAACTTCAATTATTTATATTAGTACAAATAGTTTGATTTATTTTTCTTTTTACAAACACCAGCATGAAAAGGATTACAATAACAGTAGAAAATGACTGTGAAAAACATATTAACATCTTCTTCAATTAAATGTCTGCAATTAAAAATGGCATTAAAGAATTACATTGCAAAGAGTCTTTATCTGGAAAAAGGTTCAAAAGAAGTATTGCACATAACAACTTGAAGTTTACTTGCAACATTTACCACATTCAAGTCTTCAAACTCCCCTTCCTCTAGATAGGTCTATAAGATCAACTCCACAAAACAGCGGGGGTTACTCCAGTCTTCTCCACAGTGTCCTATAAATATGCTCAAAGTGTTGCACTGCCAAATCGCCCTGTAGCGGATTATTAGTACTTTTTTGTCTCTCATACTTTGTTTTACCATTAATTAGTTAATTCTTTCTCTGTGCATCTTGCAGAGGTCTGCGATGGGAGAAGCGGGGGCCCGAGGACGCCGTGGGGGGCGGGGGGGGGGGGGGGGGTTTGCGGGAAGTGAGGCGAGAGTTGCATTAGGGTTGTCCTTAACGTAATAACTGAGAAACATTTGGTGCACACCACACCACAACAATTAATTTTCAATAGCTAATTCATGTACTTGTCATTTTTCTCTTTTTTTTGTCATGCATGCTACAGATTACAATAGGAGCTAGTTGGCAAGTTCAAGAATATATATAATATATATGTTTATATTATTTTTTTTTCAAATATTAAAATATCTAAACACCAAACATCCATTCGTGTGATACGAGATTCAGCGTCGAGCGCGAACCGAATTTTGCATTCTCCTTATAGTAAGTCATATTCCAAGAAAGGAGAGGAAACCAAGACCAAGGTACTATTTTTCCAACTAGGGCAGCCATTTTAGAGACATCACATCAATTCAAATTAGAAATTATTTCTTGCCATGCTGTCGTCCCCCAGATTGCCTGGAAACAGCTAGTGTATGAAAGCTCAAGACCAGGAGAGCCACAATTTGGTGTCCTCTCTTAAGGGTCAAAGGCGCGTCCACACGAGTGCGCACTAAGCTGTCAAAGATTCCTCAGCACTGAAATGTATAAAAAGCATAATTGAAAATAATATTTATTGAAATCACTCAACTTTCTTTTAAATGAACATTTTCCATATACGCAGATCTCTCAGTAACAAAAGTACAAAAGCTACCTTTCACAATGTGAAAAATTGAGGTATTGCAAAAAGGAGTTTCCCCATTTGTGAAAAATGTGCCTAAAATGACTGCTGGAAAAAGAAAAAAAAAATATTTAGAAAAGTAGTGCATAATAAATGTTTATATGTGCATGACAAAATAATTTAGCTAGAAAACACTGTACCAAAAAATCAGCAGGCCATGTATAAAATAATCTTTTTTTCTCAAATCGCATTTAACAGCAAATTCTTCACAAAGTGTTTGAACTTCTAAAATGCTCACCTTCCAGGGTGCAGAACTGGTGCGACAGCACAATGTCACGCTGGCCCACGTACACGTTTCTCACTAGTGTGTAGAGTAATCAAGTTTCTATTTCTGGACAAACTCCCTGACATAGCTAAGCTCGCAGATTTGGAAACCACTGAGTGACTTAAACAATAGAACAACAACCTTCAAACAAATGGGGGTTAGCTACTTTTTTTTTTGATTCGTAGTTTTTCTTCTGTGCGTGTGTTTTTTAAAGTTCGACAAACAATATTTTATGATACGGAAAATTAACAAATGGCTGCGTCTGAAAGTCAGGAGGCTGCTGAGAGGCCTGCGAGCTGACGGGCCGCACTCTGTAAGCTAGCGTGTTTACCGCTCGGTACTCAAGGCCAATCTTTGGTTAGCTGGAGTCCGTCCGATCCCAAGAAGCAAGCGAAAATAATGGGAAAACAACTTGAAAGATATATATATATTAAAAAAAAAAGACAAACCCAAGAAAGAAAAATAAGAGAAAGTGTAGAGAAAAAGAGTAGGAAATGCGCTACAGTATGATCTACTACTACGCCTCATCTCTTTGGTTACCTGAAGCCACTAGGTACAACCTGTCATCACCTGCAGGGGGGTTTCCCAACTGCAGGGGGGGGGGGGGGGTCAAACGCATGCAGTAGTAGTTAGTAGTAGTAGAACACATTGCAGAGGACTATCTTCATTTATGCTTCGTAACACTGGATGCTGAGTAGGTCGATGGGATGACTGCTTGGGGGGGGGGGGGGGGTCGGAGTGTTCACTCAAAGGGGCAGACCCCCTCTCATGACTCAATCATCTGGGCCTGGTTTGCTTTTGAAGAGGTTGAATGCAAAAATACAGTATTGGGTGAACAGGTGGTGGCAATTGCACAAATATGTTGTATGGGGAGGGGGGAGGGTTGAAATAAAATAGGCATGCCTTTATCAGCTGGGAGCCCTGATGTGAAACTGCATCGCTACCCTCAATATTAAACTTCTATCCCCTCCCACCAAGACGGACAGGGGGAGAACCATCCGTCTTGACCACAACTTCACGCCCTGCATCTCTGCTAGCAGCTGGCTGAGCAGCCATCTTGGCAGCTAGCTTATCAGCTAGCTTAGGAACGGGGGGGGGGGGGGGGTCTATCATTCTCTAGACCATCCGTCAAGCCTTCTCCAGCTCTCTGTAGTTTGTTTTCTCGGTACATTCCTATAATACACTGTACACTGCACAATGCTCCGTTCTGTCCCTAGCATAACCCTGGGTTGACTTACAAAAATAAGGAAGTGACAAAGCAGTGTGTACAAAAACTGTGCCAATGACATCGCGCTCCGCCCTGCTCGCGTCGTTTCCCTTTGATTGTGGTCCCAAGGGCAGGAGAACATCAGCGGGCTTTTGTTTGTTTCCTTGTCTGCTCTCATTTCTAATTGTAGTCGGCACATATAGCAGCTGAGTTTGAGGTATTAGTTTTTGCATGTCAAAATGGAGATCGAAACCCAAATTTGTATAGCTGTGGTTTTTATCTTTTTACTACGCTTTCAAGTAACATCAAACTGTGTTGCGTCGTGTCGGTGGAAACAGTTTGATCTGGGAGGAATGAAGGATCCGTCTAGTTTGCCCTTCCTAATTCTCGAATGGCGTCTTCGAGATTCTGCTTTGGTTAACTACTAAGGGTCTAATATGATGTGTTTGCACTTTGTTGACAGGAAATAAGTGCACTCTTCTTTAGCAACACCTTTTTAATTCACATTTGCTCTGGAGCCTTCAGTATTAAAAAAAATGAATCAAAAAAATAAATAGTTAGTTGGAAAGCAATCCAATCTAAATTAGACCGCTGTTGGGAGTTAATTAAAAAATGGATTTGATTTTGTTGTCAATCATCCCCCCAAAAAATGTTATGTACTCTGGCTCTTATCTCAAATTACCTTTTAGAAAGACATGGCCAATCAATTGCCAATTAAAAGAGCAGGTATCTTATATATATATAAAAAAATAAAATCAAATGGATAAATTAAATTATATTACATCTTTTTTTTTCTCCTTGATGAACATATTTGGATATATTCCAGTTTTTGACGGCGTTTTGCTCTACGCTAAAAAATATAGATATATTTATATATATTTACTTAAAATAAACCCAAAGAACAAAAACAAACTCAAAACTAAACGTAAGCCTCTGTGACACTAGAGCTAAAAAGGAACCAGCAACAGAAAAGTGCATTTATTTGTACAATGATTAGCGCCTCCTACGCTACCTCCTCCTCTCCTCTCCTGTTGCCTCTCCCTCTGTCTCCGCGTCGGCGGCAGTGGCGCCCCCTGCTGCTCAGTTCCAGCGGAAGGAGATGTGGCGCGGGCGGTCGCCTCCCTCCTTCACCAGGGGCTTGTGGAACTCGCGGCCGGCCCGGGAGTGAATGGCCGCCCAGCAGTACTCGCAGTAGTACTGCAGGCAGGTGACGTTGGCGCAGAAGAACGGGGCAAACTTGCCGCCGCAGCGCGTCCCCTGGCACTCGTCGCACAGCTGGTCGTCCAGCACGTATGGCTTCACTTCCACCTGCGGACACGGACACACACACACACACACACACACACACACACACACACACACACACACACACACACACACACACACACACACACACACACACACACACACACACACACACACACACACACACACACACACACACGATGAGTTGTGGCTCCGTCGACGCATGAGGAGCGGGTCAGTCAGTGTGCTGAACGTGAACCTTCACATGAGAACACATGAGGGTACAAGATGTGTTTGTGCATGTGTGCGTGTGTCTACGTACATGTGTGCGCGCGTCTACGTACATGTGTGCGCGCGTATGTGTGTGTGTACTTGTGTGCGTGCGCATGTGTACGTGCGTGAGTACGTACGTGCTTGTGTGTGCGTACGCACGCGTGTGTGTGTACATGTATGTGTGTGTAACCCCCACCCAACCCTCCAGTTGGGGCGTCGGTCTCCACCCACCCGTTTGTCTATCTCTCCGTGCTGCAGCTGGACGAAGCGGGCGCTGATAGCGGCGATGTAGCTCTGCTGGTTGGAGAAGGCCACACGGCCCGCCCCCTTGGGGTACTTCAGCTCCGGGTCTGTGTCGATGCCCGCGTAGCAGACGCCCCCGTACAGGCGGTCCATGATCATGGCCAGCTCCACTGTAGCGCGGGACACAGCATGGAGGCAACGTTATGAGTGATACCGCGACCAGAAGACCTTAGGCCCACACTAAATCAACCACAGAGACAATAACCCAGCTAGAGGAAACAAGGACACACACACACGCTCTCCAGTGACCTTGCAATGTTACAACAACAGTCTTGAACATATAAACAATGGCTGTTGACCAGAAGACACTTGAGAGGTCATGAGAACACAATGAAAGCCATGTAATCCATTTGTCTCCATTAGAGACTTAAAGAAGGAAAAGGCCGAAGCTGTTGTGGCACACAGAAGGCTTTTCTCCGACATGCATGGCTCTGGATAGTGAATATCGGCCCCACACAGGAGACCCAGTAGGGGTGTTGAACACGGGCCCCGTTACGGGGGCCTCTAGAGGCACAGATAAGGAGGGTGTGTGGATGCAGGGGTTGATAGCAGCAGACACCACCATCGAGTGGCGGCGCGGCGGCTGATGCTTCTCCGTAACTGACAGTTCTTAGACAGACCCCCTGCTGCTTGGTGAGTGACTCTGAAGCCCTTCGTTGGAAGCCATTAGGTCTTCAAAGAACAGGTGGAAACTTAAGGGGCCAAGTGGCGACAAGAGCTTGTGTGAATGCAGGAGAACATAATAACTGAAACTAGTAAAACAGAGTGTGATTGAGTTTTTCAATAAACGTGCGTCCAAAGATTTTTTAAATGATATTCCTACATTCTTTACATGATTTTTTTTGTCTTAACAAAATGCTGCCACACAGACTACTTCTTAGACCTGATGTTTTTTATAGGTCTATTAGGTTTTATAGGTTTATTGGTCTGCATATGTCCCTCCCAGCCGTGGATAATGGATTTAAGACTTTTCTCCTCATGAAAGGAACACCAGCGATTGTCCCACCAATGGGAATTTGATCGAACATATGTACATATCAACCAACACAGCACAGCTTGACCGCCCTATCTATAGATCTATCTATAGCTAAAGCTATATCCATACAACAATATGTTACAATTAGTGAAAAAAATAGCATTTATGAAAAATAAATGATAATGTATTACTGTTTATAGGAGGATTAAGTAGAAAATGAGAGAATCCTATATCAATTACATGATATTTAGAGTCCAGCGCTTTGGGGTCCAATGTACACAGAACAATGAGCAGCACCGGCTTCTTCGTCATAAACAAGCTCCTGGACCTCATTTCCCTCATCATCTACCCCCCCATAAACCCAGAGGAAGTGCTAATCAGTCAAACATTACTCCTGAGGTTTCGACGGTATTCCAAGACCCAAGGGAATTGTAGACATGGTCTAAGTCTCAAGGTATACGAGTCGATGAATGTGATTTTGAAATCAGCCAGGACTTTTTTTCAACTCATTCCCTCTGTGAAAATGGTCCGTTTTTTTATGCCATCTGTTCGGTGCCCAACAAGCGTTACCTAACCCTAACCCTATCTTTGTTTTGCGAGTGCATACGACCTGCCTGTCTAGACAGTGTTCACTAAGTAACAAAAACACATCCATTCTGTGTTTCCAGCCAGTGCACTCGGTGACAGACTGGGACTCGGAGGCTGGAGCTGGTGGCTGTTTGTCTAGGCAGAGGGATGATTCTGAATTCAGAGTGCAAAGCCCCCGTTAAATAGGTTGTGAGGGTACGTTGAGGAGGGGATGTATTTTAACTGATTGGCACTTTGACTTGTGAATCAAAATGGTTCAGTAGCTGGTTGATGAATGTACCTAGAACCATCTCGGTCTCCAAGTCCATGAGTGCAGTGGGGTGTAAATAAAGCATGAGAACGTGTGGATATGTTTGCTTGCGGGTCCCTATGGGGAAAGTTGACATCACACCGTGTTGTCCGCGCCATGTTTAGAGCTGGCTGCCTCTATTGGTTATTTGGATCACACAAGATGGCGCGGGGTGTGAAGCCGCCTCCCATTCCCTAAAGGACTAAACTAGCTAGCCTGGGCGCTTCGTATGCGTTTGCTCGCGTCAGACAAGTAAACACATCCAGCTTTGGAGCTGCGTAACACTTTTTGGAATAGAATGGGTCTAAAAAATACTGTCTTGAGGAGGAGCGTATTCAGAAAGCAGAATCAAACGGGGGCTGACCTGCGCGGAGCGGGCGAGGGACACCGCCCACAAAGATGGTCTTGCGGGGGTCCAAGGGCTGGGAGCCGTCCATCACAAAGTCGCTGTCGTTCAGGTTCCAGGGGCGGATCTGGACCTGTTGAGGAGCCACAACACCAGGGCTCAGATCAGCGGCTCAGTTACCACAGACATGGACCATGAGGGAAAGCATGCTCTGATTCTCTTAAACTAGCAGACCTACGGCATGTTTGGAGGAGCACCACCTGTCACTCATTTCCAACATTCAAATATGACATTAACCCTCAGTGTTTGGTGCCCCTGGTTATGATGGCCGTTATCGTTCCCTCTCCCCACCTGCCCAACGGCGGCAAAGATGCATTCCAGCAGTTTTATTTAGGCTTGTATTAATTGCAATAATGTTATTCCTTGAGGAGAAATCCTTGATCAACCTGATCTGAAGGTGCAGATCACCAGGTTGGTGTAATGATGGCTGATCTGGTGTCAGTGTAACCCCTGCAACCTCTCAGCTGACCCCCTCCCCTGAACTACATGGGCATGAAGGCTGCACTCCTCCTAGTCGTCCTATCGGACTAGTGTAATGAGCACAGCACTAATGGCACCTATAAGTCTTCAAATACTGCTACGGCAAGCAATTCACTGAGGTCATATAAAAGGCAACGCCGTAAATAGGCCAGTATTCGGTTTTCACCCGGCAGGCTAAATATACACGCAGATAGGCCTGGTGTGTGTGTCGCATGCATGATTACGTGTGTGTATGTGTGTGTGTAAGTTTATTGTCTGTGGGCATGTGTTTGTGTTTATTGTATGCGTGTGTGTGTTTATTGTGTGTGTGTGTGGGCGTGCATGTGTATCTAGGTTAAGGATCTGTGTGCACACTGACCGGCTTATCTTTGATGGTGGGGCTGGACACACACAGATAGAGCTTCCCGTCCTCCTCGATGCAGGCCTCGATCAGGGCCTGGACGGAGCTCTCATCCTGGAACAGCAGGAAGGCATAACCTACGCACACGCACACGCACACGCACACACACACACACACACACACACACACACAACGCTTTACTCACAGAGCACATACTGTCCCGTGACAAAGCATTACAGCGCCATCTCACTCATGACGAAATAATGCGGCTCAAAGGTCACGTCCTCTATGTTGTTGTCCTAACCAGCCCTACCGCCAACGGCTGAAGTCCTGCCAGGACCTTGTGACTCACTGGTGAGCAGCCCTGCTTGCAATCTTTCCTATTCTGCGTCCCCAGAGCAGCAAGAGCAATAGTGTCTAAACTACAATCAAAAAACCAGTAGAACACTGGTGAATAAACTACAAACAAAAGACCAGTAGATAACTAGTGACTAAACTACAAACAAAAGACCAGTAGATAACTAGTGACTAAACTACAATCAAAAGACCAGTAGATAACTAGTGAGTAAACTACAATCAAAAGACCAGTAGATAACTAGTGAGTAAACTACAATCAAAAGACCAGTAGATAACTAGTGAGTAAACTACAATCAAAATGGCAGTAGAGCACTAGTGACTAAACTACAATCAAAAGACCAGTAGAGCACGAGTGACTAAACTACAATAATGCACTAGTTTTATGTTTAGATGAAGCATTGCATTAAGTAATGATATTGCACACACTGCTTTAAAGAAAAGTAAATACATAATTAATCAAGTGATCATTGCCTGTGTTGAGTGATTGTTCTTCGTATCGATGCAACAGATAAAGGAAGAGGAAGAACAGGTCTCACCTTTGGGAGGGAAATAGGACTTGCTCTCTGCTTTGTGAGGCCAGTCCACAAACAGGTGCCCGAAACGGCGGAAACTGGCAGTGATCTCATCTGTAGAAGAAAACGGCACAACCCCCAAGACATTAGAGACTTTCTTTGGAAACAAACTTCCTCTTTGTAATTGATCGATTAAAAATTAAATCAAAAAAATGCAGTAGTAGTGATATTACATTTTACAATTCAATTAAAAAATGGATGTTATATAAAAACAGATGGATGGTATGTGAAAAACGACTATAAAATACTGCGACAAAGAAGCAAATAAAAGGTTGGAACCAAATTTGGAGGGGGGCCCCGGGCCACCAAATGAAAAGTCAGTAGAAAAAGTTATTCTTTAGCCCCGCCGGAACAGCAACTACACATCCTCCAAGACAGAGTTCACTGGGTACTGTGATCACGGCGCAACCAAACAATGCCTACATGAACCGTGACAAGAGGACTGAACAGGTTGTATTTCTTACTTGAACCATCCCTAGCGTTTACTATATCGGGCCGCCTGACGAATCAAATCCGAGCCAATGCAGTGAGCGGCCGGTCTATTTAAAGACAACATCCTCACCCTCGCTGTAGAGCCCCTACACTTGCATCGAGTGTGTTTCACCCTCTTCCTTTTGTTCTCAAAACAGTGTGTCATCTACACCAAGGTAAACCTCTTCCTTGCCCCGTGTTGGCGGCGGCTGATTCTGCTGCGTAACTCTGCTTTGTCTGCACCACAAAAGCCTGTGATCTTGCAGAGAATTAGAGCTGACAGCTCACGAATGCCTTTAAGTGCATGAAAAATAAAATCACTGCGGAAAATGTCTATGACATTGAGGATTTTGGTTATATTGCAGTGGTACGAGAACGCTTTAGGACTGCTGATTTCACAGTGACTGTGAAAAAAAAAGATAAAATCCTATTCAAAGCAGCCTCGGAAAAACCTTCTCTTGGCGTCCGCAAGCTCTGTTGGTGAGGGAGCAGAACTTCCCAATAGCTTACGTGACGAACAGCTGTCAAGTCTGGTGAGGAGGCTCTTTAAACATGCTCATTAGAGTAGTGACTTTTCTGAATAGATTTGAAGCTAAATGTGCATGGACCATGTTTGCTCCACACCGTCCAAGAGGGGATTAACCACAGAAAGAAAAAAGTCAATTCAGCTAAACGGTAAATCACTAGGGGTGGGCTCAGCGCTGTCAAGAGGACGGCCTTGTTTGGAGAGCCATCCCTGCTAAGACGGGGGCCCGTTTCACCAGGACAGAGTCCCGAGGACACCTGCGGGGAGGGGCCAGGGGGCGGGGGTGCACCTTCGTCTATGTCCGGGGGCAGGCCTCCCACGAAGACCTTGCGAGAGTAGCGCTCCACTCGCTCGCCGTTCTGGTGTGGGAAGCAGTGCGGGGACCCCAGGCCGGCCAGGCCTTGGTCGCCACGCTCGTCGTCAGGGAAACCGTCTTCCATGGGGAACAGGGAGGAGTGGCCTGTGGGCAAGAAACGGCTTTAGTTCGCTGAGGGAAGAGGAACAACCGTCACGTCAAAATGGAGGCCTTTGCACCGTCGTTGCTGCAGTTAGATTGAGGGGAAAATAAAACACTTGGTCCAATTATTTGGGGAATGAAACAGCGATAGTTCCCCCTTAATCTGATTAAAATGTCATGATTGGATTTAACACCCCACTGCTGCCGTGGCTGAGGACATTCTTGTACAGAAGGAGTTGTTCTATATAACCTTATTAATATTAACTTATCTTGTAAGTGCTTTTGAGTCCTCCTTTAAAAGTCTGCTTACAATAAATATTTGTGGTGGGAATACTACTATTTAGTGTAGAATTGGACCTCTCCATTCAGAGTCCGAAGCGTATTAAGATTGTTTCATCAAAGGTTCTCATGGTCATCTTCCAACAGGTTTCCGTGGCTTTATAGAAGAGCTCAAGAAATTGCAATCTGCTGCAACATTTGGTGGAAAAGTTTCATGTTTTTTGGTGGACGTTGTTTGGTCAAACACATGTAATACAGCCAAAAATATGAAAGAAATTAAAGATTCATAACACATACACCTCTTTCAACTCAAGTCCTTTCATAATAATCAAAGGACTCAACTCAAATGTAAGAGAAGTATTACAGCATGCAGACATGATGTAAAAGGTGTATGTGAAAGCTGCATCCCTGAAATGTAAAATGCATGTGCTTTCATTAGCTGGCCTTAATCACCCAGTCACGTCATGAAGACATGCACATGCACGCATATAGGGGTGCTGAACATATTCATGCAAATCCTTAGAGTACACTGTAGAGAAATCTGGGTCTATCTAGGTAAAACACGGCTTTACCTTTATGGAACTCACCTAGAACCATATGTTTTACGCTATGTTTGGTCTATAGGTTTCTATATGTAGGGTCATTTGTCCCCATATGACTTGTGTTCGTCCCTGTTGTGTGTGTGTGTGTGTGTGTGTGTGTGTGTGTGTGTGTGTGTGTGTGTGTGTGTGTGTGTGTGTGTGTGTCGTGTGTGTGTGTGTGTGTGTGTGTGTGTGTTGTGTGTGTGTGTGTGTGTGTGTGTGTGTGTGTGTGTGTGTGTGTGTGTGTGTGTGTGTGTGGGCTCCGTGTCTGTCCCCGTTGCGCGTCGTCTATTCCCCGTTGCGCGTCGTCTGTCCCCGTTGCGCGTCGTCTGTCCCCGTTGCGCGTCGTCTGTCCCCGTTGCGCGTCGTCTGTCCCCGTTGCGCGTCGTCTGTCCCCGTTGCGCGTCATCTGTCCCCGTTGCGCGTCATCTGTCCCCGTTGCGCATCGTCCGTCCCTATTGTGTGTCTTATCTGTGTGTCGTCTGTCCTTGGTGGGTCGTCTGTCCCTGGTGTGTCGTCTGTGTGTGTGTTGTCTCTGTGTAATGCCAGTGTGTCTGTCTGTCTGTCCATGCTGTACGCTCCCTGGAGGTTAAGCCTTGCCTGGCCTATTCCAACTCCAATCCACCCAGCTCTGAGCTGCCTTATACTGCTTTATGTAAGGGGGTAAGCCCTCAGCTTATGCAGTGTGATGTGTGTGAGTGTGTTTGAGCATGAATGTGTGCTAGACCATGAATGTGTGCATGCCTGGCTGTGTGGTGTCACAGAGTGTTTGTGTTCCTGGACCAAGTGCAGGGCCATGTGTCAGTGTTCCTGCAGATTTAAATTATGGTCTGTGTTTGCTATCCCTTTGTTGCCTACGGCTGAACCATCATAGATGCAAGGGAGGCGGTCGACTTTTGGTGTCAGACTTCACAATGTCAGAAAAGAGTGCACAGCGAGGTCAGCACTCGACGACAGAACAATTTTTCACTAATCGGTGACATGAAACAACACTTAATTAGCCTAACGACAGACATCATGCCCACAAGACATTCTGGTCACTGATGAAATGAATGAACTGCATTCATCGTCAAAATAAAACGTAAATTAAAAAATCACTCCACAAGACAAAACAACGACAGCAATAAGTGAAAGCTAACAACACAGCCAACACGGATGTGCAGCATGGGGAACATGGACTAAGGCAACGTGGGTGCTTGTTTTTTTACCTCGTCTCCGGCCATAATTCCTGGCTGCATGTGGAACAAGAAAAAAAGATGGAGAAAAATGAAAGAGGAAGGATTATACATAACGCCGGTTTAATCCAGAGGGCTCTCGTGGCCTGCAACACGCAGGGGAGCGGACCCATAATGCCCTTGCCAGTTTAGCACCCAGCCGCAGAGCAGAGGTCAGCCCATGCCTCTGCCCTCACTTTAACATGGTGCAACACTAGTATTTTTGGTAAAGGATAGAGACAGACCTCTCAATGTACACATATGTACTCCTACAGAAACATTTACATACCAACATGTTTATATTTGTTGGAGGTCCATGGATCAGGGTGCAAAGTCCATCCCACAGGAAATCTGTGGTAGTGCTAGCCAATGAACACCGAATTTAGTTTTTTTTTACAGTGTTGAGCACGATGACCCTCACACGAAAACCACCCAGAAAAGGAATCAGAGGACGATTCCTCCTCCATTTAAACCTCCCAGAATATGAATCAGAGGAACAATCACCCCTTTCAAACCACTCAAAACAGGAATGGGGAGAACATTCACCCTCACCCCTCTAGAACAGGTAGAGAAAGCAGGGCACACAACAGCAGCCCTATTGACCCCATTTGAACGCTGCAGTGAACAGAGATCTTCACAAGGTCCACCCAGCAGGAGATGAATTTATTAATGTGAGAAGAGTGCGGGGAAGCTGTAGTGAGCAGGAAGTGGTCAAAGCCGACTGCACCTCGCTCTCCATCCCTCTATCTGCTTCCAGCTCTCTGTAGAACCAGATGGACACAGCAGCTCTCGAGGGGGGTGGAGGGGGGGAGGGGCAGCGGAGCCGGGAGGCAGGGGGGGAGGGGGGAGGGCAGCGGAGCCGGGAGGCAGGGAGGGGTCGAGTGAGGGGAGCTGGGAGGGGGATGGAGTGAACGAAGCAACGCAGCCCTCTTTGGCTGATTAAAAGAGAGTAGAGTATGCTACTAAAAAAAAACTGACGCGTGAGGACGGGGCAAGATGGTGCAAAGAAGCAGATCTCTAGTGGGATGGAACGGGAAGGTGTCGCAGCAGGAGAGAAAGATAGCACGAGAGAGAAAGATAGCACGAGAGAGAAAGATAGCACGAGAGAGAGAGAGAGCACGAGAGAGAGAGAGAGAGAGAAGAGAGAGAGAGAGAGAGAGAACGAGAGAGAGAACGAGAGAGAGAGAACGAGAGAGAGAGAACGAGAGAGAGAGAACGAGAGAGAGAACGAGAGAGAGAGAACGAGAGAGAGAGCGAGAGAGAGAGAACGAGAGAGAGAGAACGAGAGAGAGAGAACGAGAGAGAGAGAAAACCAGAATGAGCGAGAGAAAGACCATGCACGCAATTAGAGAGCATGCACTACAGACGGATAGGGAGAGTGATGGAAAGAGAAAGCAAGCGTATCAGTGAGGGAGGAAGAGCTGTGTGTGTGTGTGTGTGTGTGTGTGTGTGTGTGTGTGTGTGTGTGTGTGTGTGTGTGTGTGTGTGTGTGTGTGTGTGTGTGTGTGTGTGTGTGTGTGTGTGTGTGTGTGTGTGTGTGTGTGTGTGTGTGTGTGTGTGTGTGTGACCTCGGAATCCGGCCTATCTGCTTGCGCCATCTGTCTCAGGGCTAGATTACAGCTCCTGAACATGTGACACCATCATGTGACAGGGGGGGTGGTCAGAAGCACCGGCTTCCTGGCCAGCTGTGGTGATGTCAAATGTACCCCCACCACTCGCCTCCCTATTTCTAGGGTGCTTCATCTCGTCCCTCTGGCTCAGGACCAGAAGGCAATAAACTACCACTGTGAGTCCTGGGAGCTAGAGGCTGTGTCACTGTGACGACCACGAGATGCATTAAGGAGAGAGTGACGGGCAACAGAGAGAGAGAGCCTCAGAGCCTGTGGCTACCGATGGGCCTTTATATTTATCTTGGTGTCCATCTATCTCGGTTCCTATAGCAGCATGAAGTAGAGGGTACTATCTGAACAGAGCACATTGAAAGCTGATACAGCTTCTTACATAAAGATGGAAAAGTCTTGGAGGATAGAGGTTGCCATACAAACAGATGAGGTTTCAATAGAAACCGAGTAACGGTGGTTACACTAGAAACCGAGTAGAGTATGATCCTTAGAAACAGAGGAGGTTCCTTTACAAACAGTAGAGGAGGTTCCACTAAAAACGGAGGAGGTTCTTTTATAAACAGAGGCGGTTCCTTTACAAACAGAGGAGGTTCCACTAAAAACGGAGGAGGTTCATATACATACCATTGAGGGGTAGAGGGCTCTCGGCTCCTGGGTGGGGGAACCCCAAACGACCTACATAGGGAGACAAAAAAGTAACATGAACAAAATGGCGCCTGAAGAATACACCTCAGTGAATGTGTAGCCAATTCTGCAGATTCAGCAAACAAATGTTAGCATGATACATTTTGCTTTTATCATCACTTGTTCGTTGTTTTATTGGCTAGCCCAAACACACATACCTTCACATAATGACAGAGACCATGTTTGATTGTATAAAACAGATAAATAAATAAAACATAAAGCGGAGTCATTTAAATTAATTAATTTGACCGTCAGACTCCGTCTCATCGCACTTGATGTTTGAATACGCCTTCCATGTGCCTGGCCCAACAACACTGGCAGACATTCCCCATACTCAAATTAAATATGCACACACTCCCATCCACACGTGAGCAATGCCAACCAAGCCTCCGTGCCCACCAAGGCCGGGCCGGAGGACTGCAGTGTGTTGAATAGAACAGCTATTGTTGTGCGGTTGTGAACACCCTCCCCCCCCCACACACTCTCTATCGGTACATTCCAACGCCGGGCTCAAACGGAATTCTACTAGCCCATCCTCTGACGGCCCACATACTGTGTCCATGCTGCCCTGTGGCCCGCTGGGTAGAGGGCGCTTGACAACCAGAGGCGAATGGGATTCTAGGTGTGTTCCAGTCCCTCCCGGGTCCTTGTGAAGGCCACTTAAGATACTACGATGTGGAAAACAACCATGCTGGACATTACGACTACGAAGTGGACCACATTTTGTTAATCAGGAATTCATGGCAGAATATGTAAAAAGAAAATTTAATTACAAGTATGTATGCATGTAAATACAGGCTCTACTATGTAATAATGTGTGGAATGTAAAATAAGATGACATTTTAAATTCCATTACCATGGCAACCAGAGGTGCGTCATGCGTGCATTTTTGCCAATTCATTTTGATACATTTGACGTTACGTGCCAATAACGAAACAGTATTATCTCATTACAGTACATGCTCTGTGACACTACGATGTATGCACATACTGTTGGCGAACGTACACAAACAGTTGTTTTTAGTGGTCACAAATGGTGTTTGTTTTGTGTGCATAGCATGTGGGCACACATTAGCATACCACATCACCCCGTGTCTGGTGTACTGTGTGGCCGCTCTGTGAACCTTAAAACGCCTGCTGTTCGCTGCACGCAAGGACTGTGCGTGCACACGTACACACACACACACACACGAGCAGCAGAACAGAGGGATCCTTTCTGTCAGTCACGACAATGCCTGAAGACATCTAAAGCCACTTCTACAGTAACACTCTGATCACATGCCCATCTCCCCAGTGCATCAGCACATATGCACCCTGGCTTTCTATCTGCTGTTTATGGGCAGGCGTGTCAATTTGAGAGGGCAGCAGATGTTCTGGTTACACACGTAGCGATGGAGAGCAGTATAAATTCATAGATACGGTGTGCTCGTGAGACACAGCCAGAGAGGTAGAGAGAAAGGAGAAGGAGACCGACACACATGTGCCAACGAAGAGAAGAGAAGGGCACTGAGAGGCGGAAAGAACAAAAACAGCTTAAAGGGGGGGGGGAAGCAATAGTGAGAACAAACGACAGTGAAGAAACATAAAGAAAGACGACGCCTTGCCTCACAAAAAAAAAAACACTCCATAATCATGCATATTCTTGTCGTTTTCTTCTTTAACCTTGCCCATGAGAAAACTGAACTGAAAAGCACTAGTTACACATCAACCTACCCTCACATTGCATGGCATTGTAAAAGCAACACTGCAATTAGGACAGATTATACAGTGCGTGTTCTATAGGAGGGAGAGCGGGGCAGCACAGAGAGGCTGGGAGGTGTGAGGGCGTACCCCACCGTGGAGGGGCTGGGGGTTCAGCAGTGGAGGAGGAAAGGGCTCCACACACACACACACACACACACACACACACACACACACACACACACACACACACACACACACACACACACACACACACACACACACACACACACACACACACACACACACACACACACACACACACACACACACACGGGATGCCCAGTATACTCACACACCACTGGATTCAGAATGAGGCCATCTTTGAAGGCTGCCCCGGTCGCGTAAGGACCTTGTACAGAATGGCTGATTGGGATAAAAAAAAAAAAAGGCCTGGAGCCTATTCGGAATAACAGACTTAAATAATTATCTTTTCAAAGATGGTGGTGTTGGTAACCCACTCATACGCCCACCTCCCCCACCAAGCTATTTCCATCAATGAGTTATCACCTTCCGAATCATGGAGAGAGGGGTTTGTGTGTGTGCGCGTGTCTCTGACTGTGGGCCTGTGGCAATCACAGACATTTCTAGTCCATTTCAGGCACTATCCATCTTGATAGATAATGCACAGTAGAAATGACCCTGATTCAACTTAATAAAAACATCTGTGCCACACTGTAGCAAGGAGTCCAGTTAAATTACTCACTATATTTATCATGTTGCGTAGCAAATACGCCCAACCTTGAAACCAAAAGAAAATGGCATTAAGAAAGCATTAACAAGTTTAAGCAAGCCTGATTACTACTGAACTTGCATGCTGGTGAGTCAGAGAGAACTCTGACTTGTGTGGTGAGGTTTATGGTAAGCCTCTACTAGCGATGAACGGGTCAACTGACAATGTTAACCCGTACCGCAATTACTGTGCAAATTTTTTTTTTTCCTCCTCCTGTATCAAAAAGCTCTACCTACTAATAACAGCAGGCTGCTAAGGTAAGATACTCCTTCTATATAAGCACTACCTACTAATAACAGCAGGCTGCTAAGGTAATATACTCGTCCTATATAAGCACTACCTACTAATAACAGCAGGCTGCTAAGGTAATATACTCCTCCTATATAAGCACTACCTACTAATAACAGCAGGCTGCTAAGGGAACGAGTTACAATGTGTTTTTATCATCTGGCTGTCCATCCTCTACAAGAGTGCATTTCCTCACATGCTCTTGAACAGCGCTAGTGCTGCGGTGCAATTTAAATGAAACGTTGCACAATGTACAACCAACCTGTTCAGTTTCATGATCATTTGAACTAACCCCGTACATTCAAAGCGCTGGGTCATCATTGGACCTTCCAATGTTTTCAACGAGAGGTCAATCACTAGCGCCGCCACACAACAGCGCTAAAACTTACAGCAATTCTCCCAAACCGTGGCACGCATCACAGTACCATTCATCACCACTCATTGTGTTAAACACAGATCACACCCCAAAGCGACGCGGCACTCCGTGGCTAGTCCGGTGTGTGACCCGCTTTACGTTGAAGCTGTAACCGAGACAGACGACGGCCGAGAGTGGAACTGAAGCACACCAACCTCCTCCACACAGCACTTATGTGAATTGCAGTTTTGCATCTGAAGCGTTATTCCAATAAAAATGTTAGCCAATTAAACCGTTCCAGAACCTAAGTCTTAGCCGCTACATCCCTATTTTAAAATGTAACAAGGTGGCACAGTGCCACTATTACATTGCCAAGTAAACCTATGATATCAATAAATATCGTTATATTTTTATAGTTCATTGTGTCAGCTTTACAAAAAAACGTACCAAACCGAAAACCGTGACCCCAAAACATTGATATAAAACCGAACCGTGAATTTTATGAACCGTTCCACCCCTAGCCTCTACAGATGGGGAGGGTCAACTCTGTGTTGTTATTTACTTCAGGTTACTATGGTGATAATCATCCCCTAAAAAATGAAAACTAGCAAGGTTAACAGCCCAACACCAAGTTATCCTGCCTGAACACATATTACAAATTAAAAATACATATACTTTTACATTATTCTTAAAAAATGTGTTAACTAGTGAAGCTGGCTTTGCAGTCTACACCCTTACCCTCAGATATAGGAATATTAGGCTTCATGAAATGCACCCTATACAAGTCCAATACTTCACACAAGAATCGCTGAGGCGTATTAGCATATACCTTCATATTGGAAGGTGACAGAATGGATTCTCTTTTTCTCTAGTTTTGCTTCCTCAAGCAATTGTGTCTCAATTCTGGTATTCCCTTTGCAACTCTTGAGCTAGCGTGGAATTGTAATTGCTTAAATTTAGAGCAGTAAGTTATAAATTGAGGTCATGAGTGTTAAGGCCATCGACTCAGTAAACATGACACTAATCTGTTCAGGGGTTTGTTTGTACAGGCCATCTATGGAGCGATGGAGATTTGATGAAGGAGTCTAACACACACACACACACACACCTAGTGGAGTCATAAAAGGTGAAACCTTTTCACATCCTGCACATCTACTCAAACACTCCACTCCCTGATGTAAACACGATAACAGGGCTGGTATTTACTTTGTTAAGTAGAGACAGAATAAATGGATCTAGCTCTATACTGAGCCCTGCCTCTTATTGTCCACCAATGTACAGTTTTGATCAAGAGACCAAGATAATGCTGCAGGGTAGATATGGTAACACGAGCAAAGATAATGCAGAGATTTATTCTATAGGAGTTAAGTGTTTATAGGTGTAGGCTGATGGAGGTAGGGTAAGTGCATCTATAAGTAGGCTGATGGATGTAAAGAAACATAAGTGTATCTATATGTAGGCTGATGATATAAGCTAAGTGTATCTATATGTAGGCTGATGATGTAAGATAAGTGTATCTATATGTAGGCTGATGATGTAAGATAAGTGTATCTATATGTAGGCTGATGATGTAAGATAAGTGTATCTATATGTAGGCTGATGATGTAAGATAAGTGTATCTATATGTAGGCTTATGATGTAAGTGTATCTATATGTAGGCTGGTGGATGTAAGCTAAGTGTATCTATATGTAGGAAACATAAGTGTACAGTGATGTTGCTAGGTAGACGTGTATATTGGAATCCCAAAGGACGCCCTAAACTCACTTCCAACCCTACAGGGAGGCACCCTACATCCTCCCCGATAGTGGTACTTTGTGAACACCAAATCCGTGTTGAAATGATAGAACCAAAGAAACCTTACTCTTAAAATATATAATCCACCTTTTACCATTTTCAAACTGTCCAATGTTCAGAGCCCAGATGTAATTTCAACAATCAAGGCAACAAACTTGGCAAATGAACTCACAGGGCCACAAGAAATACCAGAAATACCACCATGGTCCATAAGCATGAGGTTACTTGAGAAGACGTTTTGCAGGCGTTTCTTATTTTGCGATCATTTCCACCGATGTACACATTCAAGTCAGTTTTAATCTTTCTTTTATACACTTCATGTGTATTCGCCTACACCGAAGTTGGGGACACCGCTCTTCCTGCACTTTTTCTGTTAAAGAGCCAGCAGGATACACTAATAAGCAGCAATTCTACGTTGAATCCATCGGAGAACCTTGGAAACGTGACTCATCTAGTTTAATTGGTGGATAATTAACACAGTTTGCTATGCATCGTGATTCCACCATGCATCCCAGTTACACTACGAGAATAGACATACACTCAAAGAACAGAACTAGAGAGGAAGAATGAAAGAAAGCTGGAGAGGAGAAATTGAAATGGAGAAGCAAGAGGAATAGAGATGGCCTCGTACACCACTCTCCAGTCACTTAAAAAGCCTATCCTAATCAAGTCACAGCCAGGTTTGAGGAGCCATGGATTGAGGTTAAATAGCCTTTTCTGCATATTACCCACCCCCTTGGGCTGGAGAAAACCCAGCAGCAGGGTGTTCCGGTACCATCTTCTGACCACCCCCCTGCCCGTCTCCTGGCCACCCCCCTGCCCGTCTCCCGACCATCCTCCTGCCCGTCTCCTGGCCACCCCCCTGCCCGTCTCCTGGCCACCCCCCTGCCCGTCTCCCCCCTGCTCGTCTCCTGACCATCTACCATCTGGTTCCTGAGGCAATTCCATTCCTGAACTGCTGAGTAAGTGGATTCAAGTCAGCAGTGGTCAACAAGGTAGGACGGTCCATCACTTATTAACAATAAGGCCCCGGCCCGCTGCTCCTGCTCACTAAGCCAGTCAAGACTAGAGGAGAGATACATCAATATAACATCAATGTTGTCACATGAGCTTGATGTCATGTGGGCTTCTGAAGATTGAGATATTGTGATGGAGAGTGTTTCCTTTCCAGGCTCTTACAGGCTTTATTAATGTAATGTGATCCTATTTTATATTCTTGTTAGGCAGTTCTAGCGTACAACAAACAAAATATCCCCCATTTTGTCTTTGTGTTCATCTTATCGCCAGTGCTAATCTGATTCGAGGATAGATTGAACTAAAAACCCAATATCACCTTGTCAATATGGAGCCGTTAGAGAATTCAATATGTTTTTCTGTGAATATCTTCGCATAGAAATTCCTTGTCCTATCAACTGAGCAAGACGTTAGGATAAACGGTATAAGACGAGACTGAGTGGATCACTCGTTAGTGTCCCTGTGGTCACTCTGTGGTTCACAGGCACAGGGTAATACCAGCAGATTAGTGAGGTTCAAAAGAAAATTCACCAGAAAAAATTCCAATCTCAAAAGACAGATCGGAGACGGGCATTCAAACTAGATGCAAGGTTGTTGTCGTTTGTATATTGAGGATGTCATTTACATCATTCCATTAGCTCACAGAGGTCCTCTTGGCGTCAGAGTGACGGCTGTCCCAGGATGAGGCTGATCGGCTCAAGCTGTAATGAAACCAAAGATATTCACCTTTCAGGGTGTCCTGCTCGGCCCTCATGATGTCGATCAGGGAGCTCTCCAGTGTGTTCATGTTGAAGCCATCGAATGACCGGGTGCGCTCCTGAACACAAAGACAAGAGATGCTTGATTAGTACAATTGTTCCATGATTGCACTCGTTTCTATCAGTGGACTTTCAGCCATCAACCAGCTATTACTACCGATGACAAAGAAACCGGTCTAAAACGCTTTGAAGAAAGGTCTCTTATAGATGTCAGACTACAATACAATACATAATAAAATGCAGCATACTGCAATATACGCAAGTATATATTTTGGTATGTGTACGTCAAGAACAGAGTTGGAATTGTGTATGTGATGCAAACATACATGCATAGTGTGCAGAAATTATTAATTATTATATTATTATTAATTGATGCAAGAACTGGTTATCGCTGATGGGCTGCAGATAGATTTACATCCAAATAATTATATGGACATCAATTAAACTGTTTCCCACAATCTGAAAAAGAAACAAACAGGATATTGCCCACGGGTCGGGCAGGACTGACTTGATATTCTGCGAACGAATCACTGAATGATAATTGCCAGAAAGGTAAGTGGGGGTGGTGACATAAAAATTCAGTATCCTTTGAACTCCAACCAAATTGATTGCGAGATATCTAGCACAAGTGAACATAAGTAAACAGAATATGCAACAGGACAAAACAAGAAGCTTCCTAACTGGTAATGAACCATGGCCCAGATTGAAGTTTACTGGAAATGTAACTAGATAATCAGACTTCTGTGTTGGTTGCGTCACCGATTCCTATTGAGACCCATGAAAATAAGGGCTGTGTGATACAAAACGTCAAAGTAGCCCATAATGTCCAAAGATATTGGATTCCAAGCGTGATTAGCAAATCAGCCATATGTTCTTTCCTTTAAATATGTGCTTTATCCCACACATATTTTCAGATCAACATAAACAGCCTGCTTTGAGTTTCTGCCACACTGGTTTGAGTAGCAGGCCTGCTAGCGTTCTTAAAACCTAGCCAAAATGGATCACCGTTTCCTCCTCTGCAAGAAAACAGCAGTTCAACCAGGCCACGTTTTCACGAGCACGCCCAAGCACACACTCTCTCCGAAAACAAACATCCACCCGGGGATATAGGCCAGACCAAGTACACCATTTTCTCACAGCTGCCTCTGCAACCTATGTGGACACAGGCCATGGCCTTGGCTCACACAGACAACACACTGCCCAAACGGCTAGGTGGGTCCAGGAGTTAAGACGCCTCAAATGATCACATTAACTACAGTGGGCATTTGTGTTTTAGAATCATTATCAACCGATTTAAATCATGCTTTAATTTATAAATATGGTTCTGTCAAGGTACAGTGACTGCGTTAAACAAAAGTAGTTCTGTGTTCGATTTTTGTATGATGGTTCACTTAAGACATACGATACTGGGAGCACTCATTTATTTTTAGCATAAATTAGGTGTACGCACGCATGCACAGGACTGAACAGTCGCATACAAGCGATCAAATCCTCAGATCTGCTTGTCTTCCTCCCTTTACAAAACGGGTTGGTTTACCAGCAAACACAGAACCCCAACAGACGAAACATCCCCAATCACCATCAGACACATGCCCCAGCCACAGCGAATAGGGCCCATGTGACAGCCCAAACACCGCCCTGCGTACGCGTTACATGCAGGGACATGGGGGTATAGACACGAGCAGAGGGGCCAATCAGCCGAGGATGACACGCTTCATAGGGGTCACAGCCATGGTTAGAAGAGACGCTCACATTATTTGTATTAAACCCACGGTCTAGCTCAAAAGAAAGGCGACTTGTTTCACTACATGAACTGCCATGGATGTGAATTTAAATATATTCTATTCCTTTCATGACAGGAGCGTTCAACATTATCAAAATCAACAATGTCTAAAAACAAAGAGGATTCATATTACATCATGCGGCCAAAATTACATTCATGTCAAAGTCTTTGCACATACATAATACACGTTCTTAAACCTAGTCAAAATGGATCACCGTTCTACACACACACACACACACACACACACACACACACACACACACACACACACACACACACACACACACACACACACACACACACACACACACACACACACACACACACACACACACAGGGGGGGAGTAAGGAGGGATAAGGAATAAAGAACCGTTGATGAGATCTTGATTGTCTTATCCTTTACCACGACATCAATTAGGTAAATGAAACTGAAACAAAATGAAGGCGGTGGGAGCACCGGGAGCTTTAAAGAACGCGTCTTTAAATGGCCCCTGCAGCCCAACAAGGCTTCGGCCAAGTGTGCAAACATATTGTCCGCTCTGTGGCAGCGTTATGAGAGCATGCAGTGGCTGTCTTTGGGTACAAGGGAGCACAGGTCTGTGTGTAGACTGTAGAGACGGTTTGTAGAGCTAGGGTAGTGATCAGCCAGTGGTAGAAGGTGGACAGACACATGCAAAAGGGTAGTGAGACCGGTTCCACAGAGGCAGGCCTTTCAGCGTCACGCCACTGTGTAGGGACGGACTGCTTTATCACACAACAAGCTGGGCCAAAGAGATTGGGACACTCCCGTGCCTTCTCCTCACCCTGCAGCTACGTCACGTTTGTGCATCGCGTCTATTATGAGAGCACTTGCACACTAGAGGGGGTGTGTGTGTGTGCGTGTGCGTGTGCGTGTGTGTGTGTGTGTGTGTGTGTGTGTGTGTGAGTGTGTGTCTGTCGTGTGTGTGTGTGTGTGTGTTCATTCGTTGCTTTGCACGTTTCACGTCAGTTATACACTGTCCAAATTTTGCCATGTCTTAAATATTAAGCTTTACCATATATGACCTTGTTTTATCACTTGATAGACGTGTTTGTTTACTCTTTAATACATTTTCTTAGATTTAACATACCAAGTAAATTAGAAGAAACAGACGTTTTTTTAAAAAGGCCATAGATTCAACAACAGAGATCTATCAGTTGGCACTAATGCAGGGAGGGCGATGTTTCAACAACACGCCTAGCAAAAAGTACAAGAAAGAAGCCATTCTTATGTTACTCTCACCATGGACAACTATTACAGCAAGTTGAATGAGACTAGACTGCCTTCACCAGCTAGCCAAGAATTCAAATTCCTCAGCCATACTAGCTTTGCTGACCATAGACCATGGTTGTAAGTGGTAAGGCCTAGTAGGAACCCAAGGGTTTCCTTTAGGACATGAAAGAAGAAGTAATGAAGCTAATAGATTGATTGATCGATAATGCATTAATGATTGTGTGTAATGCTATTTGGATAAAATGTCTACCATAGAGCATCATATGGTCAATAAATAATTAGTGATAATAGTGAGTGACACTGTCCAAGGCAATGGACAGAGAAAATAGCTGAGAATGTTTGGGCACCTTCGCTATAAGGTGTTTTAACGTCTAGAATCAACCTGGTCATGGTTAAACCATGTACACCACTCTTCCACATTATAACAAATGTGTTACTTGTTGGCCCCTGGACTCTTGAGTCAGTGAGTGAGTGTCAATCAAGTCTCAAACTCTTGGAAGACTTGATTTCGGCATGTATAGCATTCATCAAAAGACCGGGCATGACCCCCATGTTGTGTGACTGCAAGCAGGAAAAACAACTGGAATTCTTTAATGAAGGCTACTAATCCCCATCTGTTGCGTCTCTGCTAGAATGGAAACTATTTCCAGCGGGCTAATAAGCAGGCCGCGTGGCACCAGCTCTTCGTCCGGCCTTTGCCCTCAATTACAGAAACTATTTCCATTAGCAAAGTAAAGACTTCCCTTTGAAGCCCACAGGTTGAGCAGACTGCAACCACGCTCACCTATAAAGGCCATTCAGTTAAATTTTATGCTGAATGGCCTTCATAGTGACATGTATACCAAGAGTATGCGTTTGCGGGTCTGAAATACAGGGTCTGAAATAATGCTGTTTATACATCATATATTTATAAAAGGCAACATATCAGCTAACATGTCAGAATCTGTTTATTTCCGACAGATTCATCCACTAGTGTGTGAACCAAGGTAAATACCAAGCCCAATGTCCATCATTTTATATAGTGCTCAAATTACTTGGTGGAAGGGACACATCTCATCAAACTGCCACTTCAGCGGGTGGAAGAAGATTACCTGGAGAACCTGTTGTATGTATTATATCATCCCCAAAATGAGGACCTGTAAATTCTCTGGATCACGGCACAGGTTCATGTAGCTAGCTATAAGGCCCTGAGGTTTAGCCACATCCAACAAAAGAGGTCACAAAAATTGCCTCCGTGTGCCTCTAAAGCCTCCAAATCCTTGCATTATTTTCTATATCCAGGCATAAATTTCCCATGCATAGTCAAGCCTTACTTTCTTTTATTTAGCTCTATACACAGTGACATGGCACGGCTGTTTGGCCTCCCCTCTCCCTATGCCCTTGCGGTATCTAGAGGGCACAGGGAAAAGGCTTTTGGGGCTGATGTGATTGTAGCCCAGGCCAGGGAGGCAGCCTGCTACAGTAACCGGGCATTAGCTTACATCTGCAGCCAGTGCATAATGGCAGAGACACTCGACTCCCATGCGCAAAATGGACGCCCACACACACACACACACAACACACAACACACACACACACACACACACAACACACACACACACAACACACACACACACACACACACACACACACACACACACACACACACACACACACACACACACACACAGCTAATTTAGCATGTTGCAAAAGCGATAGCCTTAAGAGAATGCATCTTCATAGATAAGAATGACCTTGTTTAGTTCAACAACACATTAAGGCATGATAGAAATATCTTGTAAGACGTAGTTCTTTGGTGTTGGAATTCAATTTCGGCCTCTTGAAAATGTAGAACCACTATACCAATATATAGACTAATATATAATATAAGCATGGTGAACCATTAATGATGAAACATTGACAATGTTTTCAATCAAACTAGGGCTAACCAGCAGTAATGTATGATTCAATGCTAGGACATCTATCAAAAATAAATTCACCAAGCGAACATGGTATAATCCTGTTTAACGGACTTGGCATAAGCTTCTAAACCATGTTGTATATGGACATTTAAAGACGAAAGGTTTGAGCCGACAGCTCTTTTCCTGGAATAAGGTCTAGAATCCCTGTAGTTGCAATGCGATACAAACATTGATACACATTAAAGTTACAGAAATGGTTGTCCCTGTGGTCCCTTGTATCTTTGACAAGCATTTTTAATCATCATCATTACATACAATGTTCTCCATCATTCTGATCCATGTTTATATTTGCTAGTGTCATAAGACGCACTGAATTTAGACATTTAACGTGCCAAATCAATAAGTTAGTGTGGTGTGTTTGATCGTTTTGAGATGTATAACTTAACTAGAGAATAGAATTCAGATTATCGGCTTCTTCTAAAAGCCAATTAGTGGCGTTCTTGACGCCGTCACGAGCAAATTGACAGTCAGGTGAGACTTTCTAGATGGTGTTAGACAAACAGAGATGGCCATCTGATAAGACAATGGAAAACTGCATTTGAATAGAAGTAGATATATGATGATTGACTTAACCCAACAAGGTATACAGTGAGTCATCAGAAATAGCCTGGATAAAATACATGCCGTTAGGAGGAGCCGTCAATCTTGCGTGGTCAGCCAGGCTGCCTCATGTCCAACACAACCCCCACATCACATCACACGCCGGGGCACCTCCCCGCCCCGGCTCTGCCGCATACCCCGCCGCCTTACTATAGCTTGGATGATCCATCCTGAGGGCAATCAATAAAACTAATTAATCTTCATCCTTAGACCTTTCACTATCAATCCCGTGAGCCATAAAGTAAGGGTGATGATAGCCCTTAACGTCCACCGGCCTGCCTTATTGGACATGGACCTTGGCATCAAGCGAAGAAGATAAATAAAACAAGGCAGGTTTTTAAGGAGAGCCTCGTAGGCAATAGAGGCCAGGCCCCTTTGTGATTGACAACGTGGTAATCCTGGGAAATCATTAGGCTTCATTCCATGGAATCGAGGGGACTGGTGCCATGAGATCTGGGACCAGGTAGAGAGTAGATGTTATGAATTGAGCCCTATTTGGATCTATCCATGTAACCCTTTTTGCGGACGGTCAGGAGGCCGTCCTTTGCACAGGCGAGGACATTTAAGGATAATCCCTTCTCCTCCTCGAGTGCCTTCATCTCTCCCCACATCACATCCCTCATCATTGTCCCAGGTTCCCCATCATTCTCACCTCAGCCTCGTCTCTCTTGCACCTTTCCCACTTTCTGACCACACCCCCACCCCCCACGTTCTACAAACCCCACCCACCATTGTCTACGTGCCACACCTTGCTGCAGTGCCACATTAGTCATCATCAGGGACCGGCCGCCCAGGGAGCAGCGCCCAGACAGACGGATGCCAGGGCTAACATGCTGATAAATGCAGTATGGAAATCCATGGAAATCCTCCTCCCCCGCCCTTCTTCCTAGACACACCCCCCCCCCCCCCCCTCCTCCCCCAAGACACTCCCACCCTCCCCCACGCAGAATTAGCAACCACTATAACTGGCATTACACTTTTGGGTTTTGTCGTTTAGAAGATGATTATGAGATATATCGTTGTCTGCTTGTGCAGATAAGAGGAAAAAAAGAGGGGAAATGGAAGCGGTGCGTGCATTCAGAAAGGATACACGTAATACATAGGAGGAACAATACACTCGCCAAAAATCTATATTGATCAATGAGATAATCAACTGAAAGAACATCTTGCATAACGATAAAAATAAACCATCAACACACTATCAAATGACCTCTGACCTGGAAGGGGAAGATGTTGTCAGTGCGGCCCACGCCGTCGTCCATCCAGGACTTGGGGTTGAATCCGGCCGGGCTGTTCCGCTGGTACTTCTGGGACGCCACGTGGTTGTTGGGGAAGGTCTTCTTCAGCGGAGAGATGGAGTTGATGGGGGTCATCCCTCCGTTCAGGCCCCGGCGGTACTCTCTTCCCTGGGATCCTCCCCAGCCACTCCCCCCGCTGCCGTAGCCTCCGCCCGGGCTCCAAGAGGTGGAGGAGCCGGGGGAGGGGGAGGGGCTCTGGTAGTTGGCCGGGCCCCAGGGAGAGGGGGGCTTATTGAGGCTGTTTGAGAGATGGGGCAACTGGCCGAAGGCCGCATTCCTGTGTGGGAAAGGGGGGCGGAGGGTGGGGCGAAGCCGGGGAGCGCCTGTGCTGCTGGTGCTGGTTGTGGGGGTGTTGGAAGTGGGGGTGCGGTGGTGGGGGCGGGTGGTGCTGGGACAAGGCGGCGGCCGCCGGCCCGATCTGCGGGGAGAAGTTTCCACCGAAGCCGGGGCTGACGTGGTGCGAGAAGTTCTGGAACAGCAGCGGGCCGTTGCTGGCCGAGGCCGGGTTGAAGAAGCTGACGTCCTCGTTGATGATGGTGGAGGGCGCCGGTGGGATGGCGGCTGACCAGTTGTTGAAACCGGTGAGAGACGAAGAGCCGGTACTGGACTGGATGGGGCCCGTTCCGCAGAGCCCCGATGTCTCCTGGTAATCAAAGCCCGACAGGACCGGAGACTCGAGACGTAGTTGTTTCTCTTTCCCGTTGGTTCCCTCTGGCGTGCCGTTGTCTGCTTTACCGTCCTCCGAGCGGGCCTTCTCCAGTTCTGAAATTATCCCTCCGCCACTTCCACTGTCCTGGTGATTCCCGGGGGACAACTGCTGCTGCTTCTCCTGCGTTTCTTGCATTTCCTGTTGCTGCTGTGCTTTGGGCTTTTCCGAGCCCCCGAGGATTTCGTCTTGCATGCTGTTGTGGGTGGCAGAGGCAGGGAAGAGCCAGGGAGACCCCCCTGTGGTGCCATTCCCCGCGGCTGTGGTGCTGTTTATGAAAGCAGCAGGGCTCTGCGACACATTCGGGTGGTGGTGTGGGGGCTGCAGATGCGGGTGGAGTCGGACCGGGAATGCAGACTTGTTGCCAGTGTTGTTTTGAACTAGGACTCCAAACCCGTAATCCCCCATTTGTTTTCCTCCCCCACACAAATGCTAACCCGTGATCGTTAGGTCCTATTGAGAGGGGGGGGGGAACACATAGGATGGCATTCATTGAGTTAGCAGGCCCTCTAATGCTTTACTTTGAAAGATTTAGCTGACAACATATGAATTAGACAGGAACATATTTTTGTGACGTGTGTGTGTTCATGTGGCTTTGTGTGTGTGTGTTTGTTCATGTGTCTGCATGTCTATCTATGCATGTCTATGTGTCTGTCTATCTTTGCGTGTCTATGTGTCTGTCTATCTTTCCATGTCTGTCTGCATGTCTATGGTCTGTCAATCTTTGCGCGTGTGTGTGTGTGTGTGTGTGTGTGTGTGTGTGTGTGTGTGTGTGTGTGTGTGTGGTGTGTGTGTGTGTGTGTGTGTGTGCGTGCGTGCGTGTGTGTGTGGACTCAAAATAGGAACCGGCTTGTCTTACACAACGAATTTCTACATAGACCCTTTATATAGACACTTGAAGTTAAGAATAAGCGACTGTTTTAACGGCGCGCAGAATGAAATACAAATGACTTCGTCTTTGGCTAATTGTTACCCCGTGACGTTGCCAATATACGAGCCTTGCTGAGCTGCTGGTAGCCACAAACCGGGCTAATTAGCCACAAACCGGGCTAATTAGCATCACGAGTGGAGGCGACATATCAATCGTCGAGACAGTTTCCTACCCATCACGCTTGACAGGTGGTTTATGGTTCATGATATTGCCATATTAATCACACATCATATAACAAATATCTGAACACCGTCGTATGCCGATGCCGTTCGAGATGAGAAAATGACAAACGGAAAGAAAACCCTCGACCTTGTTTGACAGCTGTCACAAGTCCGTGGATAATCCTCCTCGACGTGTCGTATCTCGTCCTCACGATGCATCGCTGATGTTAAAACACCTCATATGGGTGAGGTATGCACTGTTTGAGTTTTACATCGAAGACAGACTGGTTGGTATAGATTGGAGGCGTTAGCCTGACCGCTAACATGAACAGTGTAGCTAACGCTAGCCGAGTAGCAGCTAGCACGGAGGTTAGCTAGCTGGAAGAAAAAAAAATCTTCTCACCTTTTGGCTTCGATCCTGGCGACGGTCTCCTCGAGTTCCTGGTCTCCTGCCTCGACTAGATGAGATGTCCTCAACCAAACTACCCGGCAGAGAAGGCTTGAGGAGGGCTATGTGAGAGCTGACTCGTACGGTGCAGTCGGTCAGCTTTTCTTCTCTCTTCCCCTGACGTGTCCTGCCTTGCTCAATGACACAGCTTCTCTCTGCCTGATCCGGATCCTAGCGCCTCGTTTATCCGCTACGTGGCGATGTATGACATTTATTCAGCCACCGTTATGACAAAAAGCCTACAAGGTCTGTTTCATTGTTTATACAATGTCGGTTTATCTGCTGGATGTCTTCAGTAGAGCCGGCAGAGTCCTGTGCTTCTTGGCTGCCCCTCTCTTGGAACCCACCGCGGCCGAGTGACAGGCAGAAAGCAGCCGCGGCGCACTTCCGGTAGGAGCGCCGCCCCCTGCGGAGAGCCCGCCCTCGACCTGCCACACCTCAGCTGTCCGGGGGTTTTCATTGGTGGAAAGCTTACAGGGGCCGCCCATTTTGTCCATATATGGTGCTGTGCCGATTGTAGTAACGCCTCTTGAGGTAAACCCCCCCCCCCCCCCCCCGAATAATACTAGACTATGTACGCCTACTGAGGTCGAACCTTTAAAGATCCAGCTGGTATCAGATCGTGAGAAAATGTAAATGCCCAAGCCCCCCCACGCGCACAAACACACACACACACACACACACACACACACACACACACACACACACACACACACACACACACACACACACACACACACACACACACACACACACACACACACACACACACCATTATAAAGAGCGTGCCTCAGTACATTCATGGAGCGTTTGTCATCATGATCATCCTCTCTACTGGGATGTTAAGATGTAACCGGGATAACACAGAAAAACACTTTGTTCTAAAGTATGATTATTGCGAAGGATCTGATCAGCTGCATTAAATCTAAATATATAAACTATTACTCAAGGCCTCTGACTAATATTCTCAACAACACATCATCACCATAATAACACTAATATTATATTCTGTCCTAGTATCCAAACAACAGATATGTAGAGGTTAATGTTACAACCATCCAGAATTGGTAGCTAGCAACCAACCTTAATATACACACATCCCATTTGCTTGTGAACATTAACATGTTCTTTGCAGTCTTATCTTCTGCCTGTGTTGTGTGTCCTCTATGTCCTTCCTGTCAGGCCACCAGGCCTTGATTAGTGCTAGGTCATCAAGACCGCTGCCGTGCCATCGTCAGAGCTGCACTGATCAGCAACGTTGCACACAACACACCAACGACTCTCTAATGAATGTGTCCGTTTTAATCCAGCTGGAGGGAGTGATATATGGCTGTAGCTACGCTGTTTTGCATTATGAATACAGATGTTCATAATACATATGGGAGGACGGCAGTTGGGGTGTTAAGACAGATGCTGCTATTCTTAAGTCAGTATAATTAAACAAAATGTTCTATAAATAATAAAATCAGTCGTATTTTGCTGTTAGTCTTTTTGATCAAAGCGCTAAAGGGAAGGGATGAATCCATTCTTTCTAGATAGGAAGCTCACCTATGTATTTTGTAACTTATCTAGTTAGCGACATAGTTTGTTTATTTTTATCTAGCTAGTTAACAAGTTAGTGAGCTAATAAGCAGCTACTAGGCTAACTAGTAAGACAGATAGTTAGATAACTAGCTACTTAGTAAGGTGACAAATTAATAGTTAGCTAGCTGGTAAGAGCCACTTGTAAGGGCAGCCAGAATGAGGAGGCAGGTTTGTTCTGCTGTCTTACGTCAAATCACAATGCTCCTTTACTCACCTTTTCACCTCATTTTCATGTTGACCTACTGTAGGCCTACATGGCTTACAGAGAAAAACACAGAGAAAAATAAACACAGATCCGGGGGAAAAACGTAGAGACACAAGCTAAGAAAGGTTTACAAACGACAAATTAACCAGAAGGGGAAATGACATTATTATCTACGTGCTAAGTTTCTTAATTTAAGGTCAAAGGGGTCGATTACCGTTATGCAGCCATTTTGAAAACATCTGGCCCTGTGGTTCAGACAAACTCTTCATTATCAGCCTACCTCAGTAGGACTGGATAGGGCATATGAATAAAACATTGAATCCATTAAAAAATGCATCACATCTACCTTAGGCATAATTATGATGCAATTCTCCGCTGTGAATGTTTGTGTGTGTGTGTGTGTGTGTCTGTGTGTGTGTGCGTGTGTGTGTGTGTGTGTGTGCGTGTGTTGTGTGCGTGTGTGCGTGTGTGTGTGTGTGTGTGTGTGTGCATGTTTGCATGACCAATAGTGAGACTATCTGTTGGTCTCTGTGCACCAACAGAGTTGGCATACATGTGCACATGTTTCTCTGTGTGGTCTCTCTGATTAAAAGCTTTCAATGCCAAAAATCGCAAGCCATAAGCCTAAAATGCTAAATGACTCTGTTCTGCAGATCTTTTGTTTATGTCGTCTTATATCTTATAATAATTATTATAATAATAATAATTATTATTATTATTATTAAAAGAAAGTGGAATAATTCATAATATATTGTAATGAATGTAACTGGAGCTCATCACCATTACCCAGCTAACGTCTTCCATGCCTTAATAAATGGCTTTTAGATGAAACCCTCAGACCTTGGGAAAGGTGTCGTATCCAGCCTACATACTGTTGTCCCGGGTCACCCTTCCCCCGAGACGCAGCACTAATTAAGGCAAAAAGGCCTCTGCTGGGATACGGAACTGGCTGGACTGTTTGACAGAGGAATATAGAGTAAAGTGTGTGTGTGTGTGTGTGTGTGTGTGTGTGTGTGTGTGTGTGTGTGTGTGTGTGTGTGTGTGTGTGTGTGTGTGTGTGTGTGTGTGTGTGTGTGTGTGTGTGTGTGTGGTGTGTGTGTGTGTGTGTGTGTGTGTGTGTGTGTGTGTGTGTGTGTGTGTGTGTGTGTGTGTGTGTGTGTGTGTGCACGCATCGTGTGTGTCACCAAAGCTAGGCCTATTTCACGATTCCTCTGCGGCACATGAGCTATAATGAATGATATCAGACCAGCAGATCTGGGTCTGTACTTCAGAGTCAGAGTTAGGGTGTTTGTGTAGAGTGTGTGTGTGTGTGTGTGTGTGTGTGTGTGTGTGTGTGTGTGTGTGTGTGTGTGTGTGTGTGTGTGTGTGTGTGTGTGTGTGTGTGTGTGTGTGTGTGTGTGTGTGTGTGTGTGTGTGTGTGTGTGTGTGAGAGAGAGAGAAAGAAAGAGAGAGAGAGAGCGAGAGAGTGAGAGAGAGAGAGGGAGCGACACACACACAAACTGAAAGAAAGACACAGACAGCCAGACAGAGTAATGGAGATCCAACATTATTGAAAGCACCGATTACCATAGTTTGCTTAGTATAGCATAGCATAGCATAGCATGGCAATTCAAATCCATATTGGCAGAGCAATCTTCTGTAAAGATGGTGGTTGGAATTGTAATTGCAGAAGTCATCTGCTGAATCACAGATCAACGTTGACACATTCCAGCTAAATATGTTAAGGCAAATTATTATGTTTGACTAACAATGACAATGACTTCAGAGTGTGTATGTGTGCGTGTGTGTGTGTCTAATGTCTATTTAAGCTGTCACCCTATGCCATTCTATTGTCATAGCATTAACAAACTGAACAATGATGTACCAATTTGGTTACATGTCATCTTACAGCAGAGAATCAAAACACAATCAAATTCCAAAAACAATAGGTTGATTAGGTTGTCTAGCAACTTCGTTGCTAGACACCTAATGACTTGATTATCATTGAGTCGCTCATTTAATGCATCCAACAAAGTTGTGTTAGGCCCACATAGCACTTCATTAGGCCTCAAAGGGCTTTCAGCATTCAGTTGGGATTGAGACGAGTCTCATCCATTAAATAACCGAGAAATGGCCTCAGAGCAAAGACCCAACGCCTGAGAGAGCTCCCGAAGATAGCTCTTGGGAGAAGGCCCTCCTTGACCAACACCCATAGGTGTTGGTCAAGGAGGACTATCCACCTGTCAAGCAAAACATGTGAAAAACATTGCAAGGAAAACCACAAGGAGAAGTAAAACAGTAAAAGTAAGCATTGACTTTTAAAAACAAATATGTTGGCATCCCATCCCACGTCCCCAGTTCCCAGAAGGGCCATGATTGCTGTGCAATAGAAAATCATCAAGGGAACTAAACTTTGGTGACCTTTCTAATGAGGGATCGTATTTGAGAAAATAATGATTGACCCTCCCCTCTCTCCCCTCTGCTCTCCTCGAGTTAATGGTGGCCGTGTGCAGAGTTCAGAGACTGGCTCCCGGCGCCCAGAGCCATTGATCCAGAGTAGTAGCACATGGCTCATCAATCTGCTGTCATCCCATTGGCTGCAGGACTAGCCTGTTATTAAGCTCATACACTAATGAGCTACCAACTGTTGTAGGACTTAAGAGACATATACCATCTCCATCGCCATCTCCCTCTCTCTCTCTCTCTCTCTCTCTCTCTCTCTCTCTCTCTCTCTCTCTCTCTCTCTCTCTCTCTCTCTCTCTCTCTCTCTCTCTCTCTCTCTCTCTCTCTCTCTCTCTCTCTCTCTCTCTCTCTCTCTCTCTCTCTCTCTCTCTCTTTCCCTCCATGCCTCCATCTCCTGTATAATGTGATAGCATTGAAGAATCAATACCTCACCAAATCTAACCTGTCTGGTTCTGCATATCTTTCATCCAGCTCTTCACTCCAAAAGCCTATTATTCGGCAGTTAAATGGAATGGAAGCGCATAACAAATTGAGATTAACTGCACAAGTGAAATGGTTGAACTGCTCATGGGTCACACTTGGCATAAGCAGACCTCTGTGGTACTGGTACGAAACCAGGTGGCTGTGTTGGTAGGGCTATTGTGAGCCCATTGCTTCTCAGTCACACTTTATATGATCTAGTTATTGATCGATGTAAAAAAGATTCAGCATTCGCCTTGGGGAAGGTCAATGAGTGGTCATATTGGTCTGATTTATGTTTAAACATGATATGGTGCATATATAGTATGTCTCTATGCCACAAACTATGATGGCAGCTATCCAAAATAGTGTGAATACGTGCTTATACATTATAAAACTGCACAGAAAATCCCTGCTGGTTTTGTCAGATTTGTTTCTTTATTTGCATCTTTTGGTCATACTCTTTCTATCCCCCCCCACTCCTCCCTCTCTGCCAGCCAGTAGCAGTTGACAGATGGTGAGATCAAATCCCATCAAACATTTACATCCTCCCAGCTTCTGTACTGGTTACCAGACAACACCACTTTCTCATTACTCCAATCCCAATTCCAACACCCATGCAGACTTATGTAACCTTCACACACATCCACACACACACGCAGACAACACACACACACACACACACACACACACACACACACACACACACACACACACACACACACACACACACACGTGCAAACGCGCATGCACTCATACACACACACACACAGACACACACACACACACACATGCACAAAGACACATACACACATAGACACTGGCACGCATCCACACATTAGCACAAACAAATGGCAGAAGCATGAGTTTGATTAGTCTTTGACAACATCCTAAGCTGGATTTCTCTCTTGACAGACTGACAGAGGGACCGACATGTCTGCATGTTAGGCTCAAAATGATCTTGCAAATGTCGTCTATCGAGCAGACATACCAATTCACAGATTGACAGAATAGAAGAAGGTTTGTGTACAGCCTATGGGTCTCCCGAGTTGGGGTCTCCCGAGTTCTGTATCTGAGAGAGAGACTGAGAGAGAGAGAGAGAGAGAGAGAGAGAGAGAAGAGAGAAGAGACGAGATGAGAGAGAGAGAGAGAGAGAGAGAGAGAAGAGAGAGAGAGAGAGAGAGAGTGAGAGAGAGAGAGAGAGAGAGAGAGAGAGAGAGAGAGAGAGAGAGAGAGAGAGAGAGAGAGAGAGAGAGAGAGAGAGAGAGAGAGAGAGAGAGAGAGAGAGAGAGAGAGAGAGAGAGATGCCACATCTTCATCCTGAAAAGCCTCTTCTGCTCACTGGAAACAGATGGGACTGAGCTGACTGCAACAACCTTGCAGGGCTGTGGGTTTGACAGACACACATTAGTACCAATGCTGGTCAAGGTGTGGAGTGAATCCACACTGCACCATTTCCCATCCTGTTGAACTGTGCAGACTTTGGGGCAATATGAATACAATATTTGCACTTGAATGCATGGGGATATTGCATATGGGGTCTGGCCTCTCAATGATCACAGCCTTGTTTCTATACCAACCGTTGCCCAGAGATTGTGTTGCCATGTGAACCACGGCTGGCTGGATGACAACCTAGAAGTGGTCATCTCTGGAGCCTGGCCTCATTCATATTTTACAGTAAACTCAGCTTGGGTCCGGGCAGGCAAATGATACATTACTCCTGCCTCAGTCTACTCCACTAACAATCAACCAGTTAAAAACACACCTCCCTCACTGCTTCTCTGTGCTCGGAGCATTCTGCAGGGCGCAGGCCTACAGATTGGACTACTGCTCCAGCATGTTGATGTGGTGTACTGGACTGAAAACAGTGGCATGTTGAAGCTCGGCGTATGGTTAAATCTAGCTCCTGGGTGACTTCGCATCATCGGTAAACAGCGTTAATCCTCTTTGTGGGTGGCTCAGGAGGTAGAACAGGTTTTGTTTCTGTCAACAGAATGGTGCGATGTTCTGGTTCAGTGTTTCCCTAGTCTAGGGCTTCACTGCAGTGTTGTCACTGCATGACGCTAAACATTTATTATACCAGTAACACTTTACAATAAGTGCATTAATTAACATTAACTAATACATTTATCTAATGGTATAGTAATCATCTACTCACATGAGACCTAACCCCTTTGATAATTCTATCTAGTAATCATCATTACTGTACTAACTAATGTTAGTTCATGGTTTATAACTGATACCAGTTGTCAGGTTGTAGCAATCCCTCAAGCTGGGGCTCATATATTGACAAACTTCTCAAATTTACCTCATGTGGGTGCATTGGGTTTCTTGACAAATAAACATTCCTAAGACCAAGCAAAACATGTTTGTGGGAAAGATGCAAATACACACAGACACACACAGGATTTATGTGTGCATGTAAGCTCTTGTATTATGCCCTTCCACATTTGCAAATAAACAGAGCTTTTTTTAGGTAAAGTCTAGGACACCATGCTGCAGTGTGATTGCAGTCATTGAGATGCATTCCAAGAAGTAAATACACTTTATTCGAGTCAAAGCTGCCAATTAGTGCATACACACACACCACACCACACCACACACACACCACACACACACACACCACACACACAACG